>PVKS010015502.1:0-45874 GCA_004027875.1 Aplodontia rufa | reverse complement strand
TGGAATTGTCTCCCATGTGTTAGATACAAAGTACCTTGTGATAATAAAAATAAAAAGACAAAATGGTGCTGGGAGCTGCACACCTGTATTCCCAGCTGTGGTTCAGGAGGATGAGGCAGGAGGATTATAAGTTTGAAGTCAGCCTCAGCAACTTAGTGAGGCCCTAAGCAACTTAGTAAGGTCCTGTACCAAAATAAAGTAGAAAAAGAAAAACTGAGGATATGGCTCAGTGGTTAAGTGCCCATGGGTTCAATACCAGCCTCCTAAAAGAAAAAGAGAGAGAGAGAGAGAGAATTATATCATGCAAAAATCATCAAAAGTATTTTTTAAATCTAATCATACTATAATTTGAATTATAATGCTTCCATTTATTTGCTGGTGGATTTCAGAAATATCCAAGAATTAACTTCTCATGTATAAGTTTAATGTAAGTACATAATAAATTCCAGGACTGGTATAAACATGGACCTAGGGAAATCCAGATGCAATGTAAACAACTAAGTTTGTTCTCTTCTTGCTGTTTGCCTATTTTCAGCCTTCCAAAACAGAGCCTCATAGTGACAGCTTCTCTGCTTTTCTCCTTGGCTGTGATTTCTGCTCCTTACCCTCTACTACTAACATCAATTTCTTCTAAGTGGTCAGCTCCAGAAACAAAATAACCAGTTCCTCTGGACTCCTAACTTCAAGAACCTTATTGGATTGTGCATCTTGGGAACCAGGAGCATTTGATGTCCATCCTTTTCTCAGAGCTCATCTTGACTCCTCACTTGTAGTGGTTACTTCCTACGTATTGTATCTTAACTGATGACTGTTTGATAGAATGAATGAATGTTTAATCTAAAATGTTTTTCCTTGAATATGAGATTATATATATAAACATACACATACACAATTTCATAATATCCAACCAGAAATAAGAATGAAATCATGTTATTTGCAGGAAATGCATGAATGGAAAAATATGTTATGTAAAATAACCCAAACCAGAAACAGAAAGAAACGTATCATATGTTTTCTCTCATATATGTGGAAATGAGAGGAGAAGAAGTAGGAGTAGGAGATAGATCTGGATAGGATTAAAACTCTATCAATATATACATGTATGGAAATATCACAGTGAAACACATTAATTTGTAAAATTAATATGGCAATATTTATAATAATAAAATATTTGTCTTTCAAATTTCCATCTTATGCACTCTTTCAAGGCAGTAGATTTTTTTTAAACTTTAAGGCAATAATAACAGCTTACTAGATTTTTCAGCAACTAATATGTAAGGAGTGAGGGAATGCATGCTTAGAACAGTTGGGTAACAATTACAATTTCACACAAGCAATGTGCATTAATAATTAGATTATGTCTGAAAACCAAAGACTTATTTCACATAGTAACTAAAGTGAAACATTAAAAGATTCATGGTCAGAACCTGTTTCCTAGAAGGTTGAGTGGGGAGGGGGTCGGGGGGAGAAGGAGGAAAAGAAAATAAGAAATAATGGGAAGAGAGAATAAAATGGAAGATGTTGCATTTTAAGACTATCCAGGATGGGCTTCAGGAAGTCACACAATAAACAAAGCTACTGACGTTTCATAACACAATGTGGTTTGGGGATGAATTGTATATGAAGGAACAGAAGAAGACAGTAGTCTAGGACATCTCCCAGCTTCAGGGGTGGTGATTTTATTCCCTACACTGAGGATACATGAGAAGATACAAATCTGGAGAGATAACTCAGATTTGTAATTGGCGCTCTTGAGTGATATAATAAACTACATGTTTGTGGCAAAACAAACGAACAAAAAACAAACTCCCAGAGATCTAAATCCAGACCTATGAAATTGGCTCACGGTAATCATTGTTTGGCTTAATCAAGTCTGGAAAGTAAAGTAAAGTTCCTTGAACTAAATGTAGGGATAGAAAATAACCTTAAATTTCTCATTACTGAATATACTGCTAGAGGAGTGGACAAGAGGTGCTTGAAGCCCTTCCAGAATCGGATTAGTTTACTCTGGTACTGTGCATCAAGAAAGAACATTTATTCATAGAAAGATGAGAGAACTCCTGAAGAGAGGAAAATCACAGCATATCTTGATTTCACCACTGTAACTACTTCTGAAAACAATTTTCCTGCCTATAACTCCTGCCATTTTACCACCATTTCCCCACCACTTTATTTTTACAATACAAAGAATTAGATAATATCACTTTTACTACTTCAGATTCTCCAATAGTTTTCTATTGAATTTAATTTTTTTGCATACTCTTTCATTTGGCTTATCTTTCATAAAAATGAGTATTAAAAATTCACTTGAAAATATAGTTTATGTTAAATAATTTTAAAAGAAAATTTTAAAATTATGCTATTATGACACTCAGTTTATTAAAGGATCTGTAACTTTGACAGCTGTATTTTTACAATACTTATTTATGTAAATAAAATGTATTCTTTCTTCCTGTAGTACTTTCCACAACAGAAATCCACCTGTGAGGATTTTCTTTAACCTTTGGAAAGAATTTTTTTTTGTTCTTTAATGTATTTCTATTAAAATTAGAGCACAGGTAGAATTTAATAACCAGTTGAAATCCTATTCTATCGTTCAAATTGAGAGCTTTGAAAGCAAAATACTGAGATCAATATTGAATAATATGTCTTGGAGCTAGTGTTGTTGAGGTTTAGATAAAGTTACAGAAAAAATAATCAATGAATATGTATTTGCCATTTCCTTTTTGGAATGGATGGATCTGATTTTTCTTTTGCCCTAAAATTTTCTTTTACACATTATTAAATCAATAGATGTTTATAATAAAAATTTAACTTGCAAAGAAATACATGACATCAGAACCCTTTCAATTTTTTATCCCATCCTCTGAATAAAACCATTGTGAACAGTTTTATTTTATCTTTATATATGTCTGTGAATGCAAGCATATGTGTGCACACACACACACACACACACACACATACACTCACACACACATACACATACACACCCTACAAGACAGACCTCTACTTTAATTGCCAACCATAAGTAGTAGGTTTCTAGATTACTCAAAACTTCTATATAATTTGACTATAAATTGAGAGTTCCCATGACAACTTTCTAAGGTCAATTTTCCCAACATTTGCTACTTAATGGACATGTGGGTGGGATGAATTTGGGGGCATAAAATACATTATAAAAAAATAGGTAATTATGGACTTTTTTCCAAGATTATGTGATCAAGAGTGGGTTGTCATTAATGTGTTAGATAGATAGAAAGTTACTTCTTTTGGAGAAAGAAGTTGAAATCAGGATATTCTAGGTTAAAGAATGAAGAGAACCCTATGTTATGAAGTGGATAAAATGATAGAGACCACTATTTCAAGAATTATGAATTTGAAAGGAGAGATTAAAAGACTAGAAGTTAGAGAGGTATCAATTATAGATTAACATGAGATGACTGAAGTCAGTTTTGTAAAGTTTCAGGGTTAGTTTGAAGATCATGATAAAAACCTTGAATTATGTAATACAAAGCTCATTAATGAGCTCCTTATTCTGATGCTAATGTTGCTAAAATCTTGCTTCCGTGTGACATTAACATGTGCGGAATTACCTGTGAAGACATGATAAGATTGTTTTTCTCTAGCTAAGAGTGTATCTCAGTGTTAGAGTACTTTTCTAAGATGTGAGGGGCCCTGGGTTTGATTCTCAGCACTGGAGAAAGAAAGGGAGAGGGACATGGAGGAGAGAGATAAATTCCTTTCCTCTTTAGAATTTTAGGATGACTAACTATGATAATGTGAATAAAGTCCCACACACAATCTTTAGCATATAGTAGCATTCGGTACTTATCTGTAGCCCATCTTAATTTCCTGAATCTTACTGATAACCAAAGAGGCTGAACTTAATTATCTCTAAAATCTAAAGGTGATTTTAATTTGAAAACTAAAGAAAGTGTAAGAGAATGAGAGGAACAATTTTAAATCATCCCACTCTAGAAGCAGCAGAGTTTTTTCGCAGAATGTGCTGTTTTGGATTACGAGTACCTTAGTTGGCCATAATTTCTTATGACCTGTGCCTGTTTCTATAAAGTCTAGACATTTGCAAGTTAGTGAGGAGGGAAAGTGTCATTGCCTTTAAGATGCCCTTTTCGTACCACTTTTTCATTTCTTACTTTTGATCTTGGGTTATCATTGTTTCATAGTACATTTGTCAAGTAACAGGTATATTTACATATATTTATAAAAAATCAAAATCATTTTTTCTCAAAACATGTGCAATTAATAGTTCCTCATGATATCAGTGTTAGGTCTTGTGGTCATAAGTCAATACACAATGCATTCTTGTTTGGAATGATATTTTTCCCCATGTACTACCACAAGCATCTTGCATATCAGATCAGTAATGGTCACTATATATTATTATAAAGTTAATGCACCTTAGAATCATTCTGGTTGGTGCTGTACATCACCCCAGGCAGAATTGTCAGCTTTGTGCTGCAGCTGCTCTCAATCTGTCATCATAAATGATAAATGAGCATTGGAGTCTTATTTTCTATTGTGCATTATCGCCACTACAAGAATGCGAGACCAGCATATCTTGTCTTGCTCAGAAGACCCTTTATGATGATAAGAACTTTCCTAGAAAAGCAGGAAATCTTACATTTCTAACTAAATAATGAATACTATAAATCTGCTAGTTTTGGCTTGATACAATTGAACTTAAACTAAAGTTATGCTCTTCTAAATACATCTCAACTTATTTAAGTGATTTTTAATTTATATAATTATTGATCCTTGAAATACAACTGGCAACATTCTCCAAATATTGTTGAACACTTGTCAGTAAATATGAGCTTGATAAATGTTGGATGGCGATTCTTCATAGTTTTTTCACATTTCTGCATGCTGTGAGCAAGGCATTAACTTGTGCTTGCTCCAGACTATTCTTTCAGGGATTTTTGTATATTGAACAGTCTTGGAAAATAAAGATTGTATTTTCTTCTGGAATAACTGACAGGTTTGCTCACTATTTTGAAAGACAGAGATTGTGTCTCTTTTCCAAAAAATAGCAAGGAATTCTTGTTGTCCAGCCCAAGACAGGAATGTTATTGTCCATTACAAAAACTAGAGGTTTCCTATACCATTCATTCTTTTCCTGTAAAACAAACTAATTAGTGAACAGACTCCCATCTGGAGTCCATTGATGTTCTTCATGAAGATTGGAATGGTGGGGGAGGGATGGGAATATGTTGAGGTTTGTGGTTTTTGCTATACCACAAGAAAGTCAAGTTCTTCATTGACTCTTATTTATTGTGCCAGCTTCTTCCATAAAACATTGGTACACGAACTTGTTAGATTGTAGAGTACAATATAAACTTTTCTGTTTCTGACAGCACATATAAGAAAATAAAGAGGGTTCTGAGGATTTCAGTGTAAAATTTGTCTTAAGAAACACATATCAACAAAACTAAAATATGTTGATACATATTTATTTCTATTTCATTTTATATTTTTAAAAATCTATTTGCCAATAAATTTTGTCCACTACAAATATGTTTGATTGCAGATACAGGAAATCAAAACTGATATTATCATTAGGGGATTAAAATTTTTGAAATAATATTATTTCTTTTGAACACTTATTATTCTAAGTGATCCTTATTTCAGAAATAAGTAAACTATACTTAGAATGGATACTAATCATGGAAACATTTAAATTAAAGCAGAAAAATACTGTCTAGGCCTTTTTGAAATGAATTTAGTCACACTAGGTATTAGACTAGACATCTTTTTAAAATTTTTTATTTTTATTTTTTATTAAGAAATTTATTTATTGAACAATCAAATATGCTTTTAATGAAAAAATATAATATAATAATATATATAAATTATGAATATTAGATTTGCCCCCCAAGATCCCCCTCAATTGTCCACCCTCATCCTTCTCCCTCCCTCTTTTCCAACACATCTCTACAGATGCCTCAGGATGTAAATCATTACACCTTTTCCTGATTTAAAACATGAGAATTGACCTCCTTTCTCAATGGCCAGGGTCTATCTAGCTCCAGCCTCCACAGATGAGTGAAGACATTTGACCCTTGGTTCTCTGGGTTATGCTGATTTTACTCAGCATGATTTCTTCCATAGCCATCCATTTACCTTCAAAGGCTGCAATATCATTGTTTCTAATTGCTGAGTAAAATTCCATGGTATATATCTACCACATATTTTGGATCCATTCATCAAGTGAGGGACATCTGGGCTGTTTCCATAATTTAGCTATTGTAAATTGAGCTGCTATGAACATGGATTTCACTGTGTCACTGTAATATGCTGATTCTAAATCCCCTGGAAAAATACCCAGGAGAGGAATAGAAGGATCATATGGTGGTTTCATCCCTAGTTTTTTTAGGATTCACCACACTACTCCAGAGAGGCTGTACCAGTTTACAGTTCCACCAACACTGTACTAGTGTTTAGACTAGACATCTTAAATCTATATCTTAATTTTGTTTTAATGGACTGCTAGCATTTTCCTGGAAGAATATGATTTAATATCTAATTTTATATATGTGTAGTTGACTATGCCGTTTGTTCACAAAATAGTTATAGGTAACTTCTTCCATTCTCATTTTCTATTTTCAATAGAATTTGAATTTTATTACTATTAGTATATCTCAGTGCTCTTATATGTGCATGCACTTCACTTAGCCATGCTGATTTTTGCCATGAAAATTTTATTTCCTTTGTCACTCTTTGTTTAGAAATGGATATTTGATGCCATTTCAATTCAAGAGATGAGAGAGGAAGTGTATGGAGGTTTCTGAATATACTTGCCTTACTCTAAAAGGGGACCATGGAAGGGGATTCTCTTCTTTACTTTCAATATCTTGATATGATGTTTTAAAGTGCAATATCTGCCTGTGATCATAGATCCCATTAGCCTGAAGTCCCAGTGTTAGGGGGCAGATAGATGTGAGTGATGGGAACATAAGATTAAGAGAATAATTCTGAATAATGGATGCACTGTGCTGACCCTACATGCTTACTTCTCCAAAAAGCAATTTACCTGGAGCTCTATCAGGCCTAAGTGAGCAGGTTATGTCACATTCCTCAGCAAACTACCTGCTATCTGCAGAGGAAATGCAGGCCCAAAAAAATGTTAATGAGAGGAACCCAAGTTACCCTGAAGGAGGAGACCTTTGTGATCGGATCCCAAAACTCAGGTAAATAAGTATTAATTCCTCCTAGCCAGAAAGTCTATAAGAATGCATGGTTAAGAATCCAGTTAGATTGACAGTTTTGATCAATTCTTTGGCTAAGCAAAGGTTTTTTAGTTTAATGGCATTCCATTCATTGATTTTTTTAAAATTTTATTTATGTATTTTTTTTTAAGTGCAAGACAGGGATAGTTAGAGAGAGAGAGAGAGAGAGAGAGAAACAGAATAAATTTTATTTAGTTCTTCATGTGGACTTCATTGCTCCAACAATTAAATTGTGTATGTGGTGCCAGGGTTTGAACCTGGGTCCTCACACACACCAAGCAAGCACCATCACCACTGAGACACTGCTCCAGCCCCACACTCATTGATTCTTGACTTTCTTACACTCATTGATTCTTGACTTTCTTGTTGAGAAAGTTGTTGCCTACTCCCATGTGCTGGAGTGTTGCTCCTAACTTTTCTTCTAGCTATTGTATGGTAGCTGGTCTAATTTCTAGATTCTTGATCCACTTGAATTTGATTTTGTGCAAGTTGAGAGATAAGGATCTAATTTCAACTTCCTGCAAATGGCTTTCCAGTTTGTCCACCACCTTTTATTGAGGCTGTCTTTCCTCCATGTTATATTTTACCCCCTTTGTCAAAGATCAGATGTTTAAAGATTTGTGGATTTGTCTTAGTCTTCTATTCTACTTGTTTGGTCTTTGCTCCTATTTTGATACTAGTACCGTGCTGTTTTTGTTACTAAAGGTCTATAGCATAGATAATCATGGCCTGTGATTCCTCTGACAGAGGACTTATATCCAAAGTTTACAAAGAACTCAAAAAACTTAATACCAAAAACACAAACAATGCAATCAATAAATGGGTCAGAGAGTTAAACAGAAACTTCTCAAAGAGGAAATCGAGTAAGCCAATAAATACATGAGAAAGTTTAATCATAGAAATGCAAATCAAAACTACATTAAGATTTCACCTCACTCCAGTTTGGCAATGATGACGGATATAAACAATAACAGATGCTGGACGGGTTGCAGGGAGATTGGAACACTAGCACACTGTTGGTAGAACTTCAGACTGGTATAGCCACTCTGGGAAGCAATGGGGAGCCTTCTCAAAAAATTAAGGTTGGATCCACCATACGATCCAGCTATCCGTCTTCTGGGTATTTTTCTAGAGGAGTTAGAACCAGCACATTACAGTGACAGAGCAAAATCTATGTTCATAGCAGTTCAATGTGCAATAGATAAATTATGAAACCAACCCAGATGCCCCTCAGTGGATGAATGGATCCAAAAGCTGTAGTATATATATATATATATATGTATATATATATATATATATACATATATATATATATATATGTGTGTGTGTGTGTGTGTGTGTGTGTGTGTACAATGGAACTCTACTCAACTATACGAAATAACGATATTGTGGCCTTTGAAAGTAAATGGATGAAAATAGAAGAAATCTACAATGAGCAAAGTTAGCCAAACCCAGAAACTCAGAAGATTGAATGTTTTCCCTCATTTTTGGAGGCTAGAGTTATAATCCAGGCTTGGGTGAAAGGTTGTAAACTCACATATCAGACCCAGCATAGGTATAACAATACATAATGTAGGGGAACCACAGAGATGTGGGGGTGGGGGGGAAGAGATGGAGGGATCTTGGGAGACAATTAATAATATAGTATATTCTTTACTCCCCTTCCCCCAGAAGTCAAATAATATTTATGCACTCATTTAATTGTGCAAAATTCACAATCTAAACAATTGTATTGGTTATAGGGGTAAAATATAGAAGAATCAAATGACTGGTTTTTGGGCAATGTGTGAATAACTGATTTAGAATCAAATATATATCACATTGTTACTTTATGTGCATTTATGATTATAACTAAACTCCTTAATATATAAAAAAATTGCCTATTGAAGGACATCTGGGTTGTTTCCTGCTTTTGGTTATTATGAATGAAGCTATTATAGATGTGTAAAACAAAAGAGTCCAAATAAAACTATGCATCATTGCAAAAAAAAAATCCAAATGGAACCTGTCAGCACAGGTCAAGCTGACCTATAGTTGCTAAGACAGTGGGTACTTGAAAATCTGGTATCACCTTGCTGTCGGTCAAAATTCAGAGTCTCTAGGTGGGACTCTGGAGACTTCTCTTGGATCCCCAGTGAAAGTGAATTGCAGGAGATGCACATTGTCCCTCTCCTCTTCTAGAGGACCTACTTTCTCCCTTGAGAGTATCCCTTTCCCCTTTCTTATCCCTTCAATAAACTCATTCCTGTTATTCAAAGCAACATGTGTAAATTATTTCTGATATGATCACAAGAATCAGGTGGGAGGGGTTCTTTGCACTGCCTGAGTTTCCCTAGAAGGTCCCACAGCTCTGTCATACTAGTATATGTATGCCAGTGATCAGGAGTGAAGAGTGAAAAAAATGTAGGTTATGATGAAGGTTAACACACTGGAGTACCCATTTCTAGTACTAATTACCTGGTCATTGTTCTATGAGAAATAGTACCTTTCTTTACTATTAAATACACATTATTCATGGTTTATAGACCTCATAAATAGTTTGTGTGCTTGTGTGCTAGCTTGGAGGAGTTTGAATATATGTGTTGGGTGTGTGTCTAAAAAATAGAAGAGATGAATAGTCAAAGAGAACAGTTAAAATTTGATCTAGCCCTGGACAAAAATAATATTAATGAGGACATTTTAAGATACATGACAGCACATGAAATGAGGATCTTTATTAGCTTTATACCATCAGAGATCATTTCTTGGTAATCATTCTTATTAGTTTCTTCCAAATATTAAGTCATAATATTCAATTCTTTTTTACACTGCAAATATTTTGTTCAAGAAGAATATTACTGATGCGGGGTTTTTGAGATGAGGTCAGATTCTCTGCTCCCGCTGGTGGATGAAGAGGGGCTGGCTACAGAATTCTGTGGCCAAAGTAGCCCATTTTCAGTGTTTGCAGATTTTCCCAGTTAAAACTGAGAATTTGGTCTAGTTGCAGGTCTCTGCACTCCAAAATGTGTTAGCAGCTACCCAGCTAAGAACTGGGATTTCCCGTGGAGTTTTGAAGATCTTGGTGTGGAAGAACACCCCGGGAATTCCATGCTGATCTTCTGGGTCCTTGTCTCCTGAATTTGAAGAATAAAATCCACAGACAACCATGGAAAGGGGAGTAAAAGGAGTAGGATTTATAGGAAAAAGAGCAGAGTCTCTGCAAGGCGGAAGGGTACCATGGAAGCAGGATACTGTCTCAGAATGTTAGGCTGGGGTTTATATTAATTTGGGTATGAGCATAATTAACATTCATGAAAGCAGGCACTGAGAAATGCACTAATATCACTGGTTAAAATCTGTGTAAAACAAGCATTGAAACTGGTCATCAATATCATTGGTTAAAATCTATGTAAAACTGGCATTGGGAAATGCACCATCATTGGTTGAAGTTTATGTAAAACAGGTGGCAAATTCTTTCTAGTTCCCACCTGTGTCCACCCCATCTCCTAATTCTCCCTCCTCTGGGATAAAGGAACTGCTCACACAGTTCTTTTTGGTCTTTTTGGTCTTTTTGCATTTGAAGGCCCTGAGTATGCCCTGTCAATGATCTCTACCATCTAGCTTTTGGATAGGGCCCTTTGTCCTGAACACCTAGCCATTTCACTATCTCTCCTAATCTGTCTCATTACCTTATTCCAATATTTAAAACAAATGAAAGGAAATCAGTATTGCCTTGAGCATAACCATACATAGGCAAAGGAACGGAATTTTGCTACTAGGACCAGCACTTTTCTTAGGTCCTAGGAGTGACCCATGGAAATCCTAGAACTCAGTATGAAATCACTGAAGAGTGAGGATTTGTACTTGGGATTATGGCTGCAAATGAGAAAATATTAAATCTTATGTATCAAACAATGGATTTAAGCTGGCATTATGTGCCCAGTATTTTCTCATTAAATATGCTGAAATGATTGTGGTAATGTCATTTCAGCATCATAGCTAAAAATTAATATTAAAAGTAAAAATGAATGTTTGGATTTTAAGAAAAATAATTTATGAAACTATCTATAATATAATACAGTTTCAAATAATCACTTATGTTAATTTGCCCTCATTTAAATATACCATCTTGGTTAGCCTTCTACCCTACTTTGAATACCCATTTAACACATGAGATCTTCTAGGGGAAACTGCAACAGGTGAAACCCAAGGTGACCATCCATGTTTTGGCATTACCCCTGGATAACAAAGTATATATACATTGGTTACTGATGGTTTGATAATGTTTCCCCCTCAATTGTATCTCTATATACTTCTAATAAAAAAAAATAAAGGAACAAAAAATATATATCATCTTGGGGTTGGGGATTTAGCTCAGTGGCAGAGCTCTTGCCTAGCATGTGCAAGGCCCCGAGTTCGGTCCTCAGCCCTGGAAAAAAAATAAAAAATAAAAATAAATATGTCATCTTCAAATGAGAAAAATACAAAGAGAAAGTTAAGAAAAAAGCAAAAAATCAAACATGCAAATAAGCAAGCAAAAAATCCATGCATTTCTTTTTCTTGGAGCAAATCTTCCTTTTTTAAATAATCAAAAAGAAAGACTTAAGAATTGACTGCACCCGTAGATAATCAGTCTTATCTCTAAATCAAAATAATTAGGTGTGAAGGAGGAAATTTAAAAATTCCTAGCTCCCTTGGCAATTTGGCAGGATCCCCCTACTCATGGAGTGTTCCTCCCCTCTAGTAGGGAAGCCACCTCAAACCACATGGAGGCTTGTTGCCCAGGATTTCCCCCTCAGATCCCATATGTTTTGCATTGATTAAAGTAAGCAAAATGATTGGTAGACTGGCTGGGGGCATGGATTCAGCTAGCCCACACTTCACAGCATCATGGCCCTGGCTGGGGGGCGTGGCTTCAGGTAAGACACTGAGGCCATGCCTGCTGGCTAAGGGGCAGGGCAAAGGGCAGCTTGCCCTCCAAAACAACAGCCAATCTGGATGCTGGCAGACAAGCTCCAGTGGATTGATGGACCCACCAGCCAATCTCTGAAGGACCAACCCCATCATGAATTCCAGTTTGCCAGCAAAACCAGCTGCCTGGCGAAGGTCCAATGCCATTTTCCCTGCCTGCCATTCGAAAGGTGGCCACTTCCCCTGCCCGCCCTCATTATGGTGGCGCAGGTGAAATTGGCCCGAGAGCATCAAATCCCAATAAAAATCTCCGCCTGAATTTATACTAGTATCATTATTCCTTTTTCTATTTTTTACAATTTTAACCTATTGACCAAGAAGAGATGCTACTTTCTGTTCATCTCTAGTATGGCATTTAATTTACAATCTTGCAAAACAATCAATAGGCAGAGTTCTCTTTCAGTCTCCTTTCTGCTAGCCTCATGAAATTAATCTGAGTTTCATGTGTACAAGAGCTCAAATGAATGCTGTCTTTAAGGCAGTGTAGCAGTTCTTCCTTGGGTTTACATATCTTCTTGCTTGGGCAACATGGTAAGCTCTCCTTTCCTGGGACCAGATGAGGACCTAGACAATGTGATTGTGTTGGGGAAAACACAAGTCAGTCACCTAGCAAGTCTTGTCTTTTCTGCTGGTGATATAAGAAAGACTTCAAAGAATGTGATAATGAAACTGAGAAAGGAAATTGGCCACCTCCTCTGACTAAATTTTAATTGGGAATCAAAGAAGAGTGACCTTGGTTGCAAGTGAAAGAATGTATTCATAAAACATCTGAACTCCGTTCTCACTGTGGGCAAGCAGCCCATCCTATATATTCCCTCTGCTTGTAGGCTTGGTAAGGCCCTTCACTTTGTCCCAGTCTGCCTTAGCCAAGGAATGCTTGAGTAATAAAAGGACCAAATACTCTTTGTTGAGTCCTACAAATTCTTTGGAATCAGAAAATGGTATGCTGGGATTTTTGTAGTTCAGGGATTGAATAATCACCATAATTGACAGGACCCCAGAAAGCAATGTATTGAGTTGACCCTGGAGTGAGAAAAACATATGGGATCTGAGGGGAAATTCCTGGGCCACAAGCCTCCATGTAGTTTGAGTGGATTCCCTACTAGAGGGGCAGGGAATACTGCATGAGTAGGGGATTCCCCCAAAACTGCAAAGAGAGATGCTGCAAATATTGGAAGCAGCAAAGTAGTCATGAAAAAGTGAAATGAAACAATGCTGGTACTGCAGAGTGGCAAAGCCCCTGCTGTGCGCATTAAAGCCAGCCACGCACCAGGAGTTAACCATGCAGGTTCAGCTGCTCAGAGCACAGGGAGAGCCAAAATTAGGAAGAGAAGCCAGTTTAGCATGGCTCAATAGTGTAAGAAAATAAGTGAGTGAAGGAAAAAAGGAAAAATAGAGCAACTCATAGTAATACAGGTTTATTGGGGAGCAATTTGCAGAGGGGAGACCCAGGGAAGGCTGGGACCCCACCTTCCATTTACAGCCTGGAGTAAATTAGGGAAAGAGGGATGAAGGGATTAGGTCAGCACTAGGGAGTTGTCTGGAAGAGTCTTTTCTTATGATGATGGGGGTATTTAGAGTTCCTTTCCATGATTATAGAGTGTTGTTCCCAGGTTGTAAGGACAAGAGCTGAGGTTCTAAGATGAAGGAAATGTTTCTAAATGGCATTGCCTAAGTCTTGTTCTACCTAACAAACAGCAAGGATGTGCTGTTAAGAAGTTAAGAACCTGCAAAGGAACACCTGCAGGTAAAGCCATAACTTTGTGTTTAATTAGGGACACATTGCAGGCCTAGAGCCTGTATTACCATATTGGTGACTAATGGAAGCTGGGCCCCTCAGAACATATGTATGGGAACATGTCTGCATACTAGATTTTGTTAATACCTTCTTTATCATGGATAAAAGTACAGACTCATTTCCTTTCCCAAGGGAAAGACATTGGATATTCACCATGTTACTTCAATATATCTCCATAGCTCCACCGTATATCAAGGTATGGTAGTGAACCTGGTCCCTACCTCTGCTGGTAAAAATGTTTACAATAATGCTTATATCTGATTCTCTTTCAGGGCTCATAAAGGCTACACCCACTCTTTTGACTCATTTGCAATAGAGAGGATAGGACATAAATCCCTCAAAGTGCATGGCCCTGGTTTACAGGTGAAATTCTTGGGTGTTGGAGGTAGGTAAGACAAAGGTTAACCCTCAGGCTATAGTAGATAAAGTTCAACTGTTTCCACTTTCCAGCACAGAAAAGGAAATACAAGAATTTGTTGGACTACAGGGTTATTGGAGGGCTTTCATCCCTCATCTGACTCAGTCAATTATACTAAACCCCTGCACAGGCATTTAGTATGTGGGAAGTACACAGTATCAGATTGGACGGACTGTCATATGGAGGCATTTAATCAGACAAAATGAACAGTAAAACAGGCACAAGTCCTTGGAACACTAGCTACATCAAAACCTGCTGAGCTTACCATCCATGACATTCCAGATGCCGTTGGAGTTTATGGCAGCAAATCAAGAGACATAAGACCCCCCACTGGATTTTGGTCACGATTATGGAAAGAGGTGAAGGAATGTTATTGCCTATTGGAAAATTAACTGTGTGCTGCTCATGCTGTCCTTCTTGACTTGAAGCCCATCACCAGAGAGGCACCACTGGAGGTCATCACCACCTACCCCATCAGTGAATGGTGACAATAAATGACCAAGGACACATGATCGGGGTGTCCAAATGGCAACCAATATGAAATGGACTCAATACCTTCAATAGTAAAGACTAGACAATATTTCACCTCTCAGCTTAAAACTTTGACAGTTCCAGAGACTGTTCGTGAATGTGGCAGAAAAGGACAAAACACCAGAAACCATTCCTTCACTCCTACATCCAACCTCCAACCTGGATCCAGGCTGGTACACTGACAGATGAGCAGAAGGAAACCCCTCAAAGGGAAAAACTACAGCTCATCATCCAGTGACTGAGACTATGTATCAACAAAGGACAAGGACACAGCAGTCAGTGGGTGGAATTGCAAGAGGTATGGAGGGTTTTTGCTTTTGGAAGTGACCCTTTAACTGTCTGCACTGCCAGCTGGACCACATTCAGAGAACTTACAATGTGGCTGCCTCTATGGAAACAACTGGATGATGAATGGCAGCCTCTATAGGGAAAACAACTATGGGAAGACATTTGTCATTTTGTCCAAACAAAAGTTGTCACAATATACCATGTGACTCTCTATTGCCTTTTCCAATTTCTGGGCAATGATGAAATTGACCAATTGGCAAAAGTAGGATGGCTGGAGGAAGCCCCAGAAGGGGAAATTGTATATGTCACAGATTAAAGCTAGTATCATATTGCCAAGATTCTCTTTTGTCCAATTAAGAAATTCTTATTAATTTTGCTGTATTGCATTAATTCAGCCTGTAGACAAATAATGAATTTGTAGAAATGAGGAATGAGTATGGAGAATCTGTGATATACCTGTCAGAGTTGATATGATGAAGATGAAAAAATTAATATATAAATTTATAATTTTTTATTGGTGGATTATAGTCTTACATAATAAAGGGATTTGTAGTTACAAATTCATAATTGCACACATTATGACAGTGTAATTTGGACCCAATCTTTCTTTACCCAACTACCCATGTGAAAAACTGTTGGATATTTGTAGCTGTGCTTCTCTTTCTTACCCATCAAGAATTGTCAATGTGAAGATTTTTCTTTTTTCTCAATTTTGGAAAAGTGTCTTCAAATACTTGTTAATTTTTTCTCTATATTTCCTATGTCTTCTTATTGCAAAAGTCAGTTTTAACTGTATTAGGTATTATGAATTCATCCAGTATCCAAGTTTTTCTTTCCTTTTTCTCCTATTTTCTCTAGGTTCATCAACTTATCCTAGTGCTTCTGTTTCTTTGAAAAGAATTAATTTCAACTGTCAACAATTGTTATTCTTTGAATTATTTTTCTTTCTTTTGAAAGCCAGTCCATGCTAATTTTATCTGAGAGAATGAAAAAGTATGACTATAGAAGATAGTTGTGGTGAAGTAGTAGCAATAAAATAATAGCTGTTTTTCATTTATGCATACATTGTGATAGCAAAAATATGTGGTATTTTAATTACAGTAGAGATATAATTGAAATAGCCTAGAAGTAGACTTTATTTTACTCAAGATGCTTTATTCATTAATAGAAAAAATCTAGTCAAATAGAAATAAGGAAAAAATGCTGATTTTTTATTCTATCATGTGAGAGATAAATCATAGTAGGATTACTGAGTTTAATATAATATCAGAATATCAAGACATTATTAGAAAAGAATCACAATATTCTGTGTGAAACCTCTTGTCTTTCTATGATAACAAACAAAACAAGAAATTACAAATGACTATAAAGTTTAATGTATCATTAAAAACAGTGCAGATAGACTTGGAATATATATATAGGAATAAATCAAATGTAATTTATTCTTTAAGAAGTCTTCGAAGGGGCTGGAGTGGTGAATTGTGGTTATGGCGCTTGCCTGGCATGCGTGAGTACATGGGTTCAAACCCCAGCAACCCCTGTACACAACTAAGTGTCAGAGCAATGAAAGCAGTGTGAAAAACTCAATAAAAATTGATTCTCTCTCTCTCTCTCTCTCACTGTCCTCCTCTCTCTCTAAAAAAAAAGACAATCTCTCTAAAAAAAAAGACAATATGAATACAAAAAAATAGATGATCTAAGTAGGGAATATATCATAATTTATTGAGCTAGATCACAAATATAGCTAAAATAGGCAATGCAACATATAATTAAGTGCAAATAAAAGTGAAGAAGTATATGCAAAATTAAGCATTTTAATTTTGGTGTCATTTATACACAGTGAGATGTACAGGTTTTTAAGTATATGATTTTAGAATTTTGAAAAATGCTTTTTATAAATTGCATAATCCATACCTCAGAAAGATTCTCATGTCCTTTTGTAGTCAATCCCTACTCATTAATTACTGTTTTTGTCTCTATTACTACCTTTAACATATCATTCTGAATAAATAGAACAATTCTACAGGTTCACTTTTTGTTTGGGATTCTTCTTCTCAAACTAATTTAATCAATAGTCTCCCTTTTAATATCTGAAAGCTATTGTTATTTTTACAAGACTCTCCTTTTTAAAATTCTTTTATAGATTGAATACCATTTTTGTTATTTTAATTAGTACTATAAATAGAGAATTTGAATTTTTTCTGAAAATCTACTTCTAAATATAGTTTTTTTAAAGAGAGAGAGAGAGAGTTTTATTTAGTTTTTCATGTGGCTTTCGCTCTGAGACTTTGTTGAGTACATGGTGCTGGGGTTTGAACCCCTATCCTAAGGCATGCTATGCAAGTGCTGTAACTGCTAAGCCACTGCTCTAGCCCCCTAAATGTAGTTCTAATGCTGTGTTTTATATCTTTTTGCTGCCTACTATGCCTTTTATGATGTATAATACAACACTGTGAAGACATGTTGAGAGAGGTAATACTTATCTTGTACTTGATATGAGGGGACAGTTTTTGAGAATATAAAAATTTAATATATTTTTAGTAGGTAAATGCTCTTCAGTAGATGAGAAGTTTTCATTTTTATATTGTTAGAAACAAGCTCAGAATTTGGACATATAGGTTTTTTGAATTACTTAGGTTGTCATATGTTGTTTCTCTTTTTGTTGATCTCTCATTTACAGTAATTTTGGAATGTTGAATCAAACGTTCATTTCTGGAATAAAATCTGGTAGTACTTAATATACTTTACACAATTTAAATATATCGTAATACTTAATTTACTTTTATTTCAATTGTTGGTTTTATGTCTGTGTTAATAAATTGTGTTGGTTTGTAATTTTCTTATACTATACTTTAGGTATAAATATTGGTAATATTTATACCTAAAGTATAAAGTATAAGAAATATTTCTTATACTATACTTTAGGTATAAATATTGGTAATATTTCACTCCTTCTTTTTTGGCAGAACATTCCATTGAGGAAAACTGAGTGTATAGTTTCCTTCCCAAAGATGACTTAAGTTATAAATTCAATTTCTTTAACAGATAGTTATTTATTTATTTATTGTGTGTGTGTGAGTGTGTGTGTGTGTATGTGTGTGTGTTACTTTTGGTAAGTTGTACTTCAAGAATTTCTTCTGTTTTATACAACTCATCAAATTTGTTGCCATGGAGTTGTGTAATATCCTGTATTATTATCTTTTTAATGTCTATTTGTTCACATCTTATGTCCCCATTTCTGATGTTGGCAATTTATTTTCTCACCACTTGTACCCTGATCAATTTTTCTAGTGTATTAGAAATTTTATTGATTTTTTAAAATTGCATTTTTGCTATAGTTATATGTTTTCTGTATTGTGTCTGATTATTGTTACTATTTTTATTTATTAAAATCAGATAATTAAAATTAATATTTTTTGTAAAAGTACTCAAATTCATTAACTCCCTTTTAGTATTATTATTGTAGCATCTCACAAATGTTGCTGTTTTCATTATGATTTGATTTAAACAGTTTTTCAAATGACCCTCATGACTCATTCTTTGACCCATGAATATTATTTTGTAAAATCTATTGTTGCTTATATACAATACATTTTAGTCTTTGGGATTTATTTATATTTCTTTTTTAATTACTAATTTAATATTTTTGAGGCTAGAAGCATGTTCTGTTTTATTTTAATCCTGTAAAATTATTGACTTGTTTTATGCCTCACCTTGAAGTGTATTTTATTCCACACAAATTTGAACTTGAAAAGAACGTGTCTTCTGCAGTTGTTGGGTGAAGTGTTTTACAAATATTAATTAAAATTTATTTAAGTGTTATTCAAATCTCCTAACTATTTGCTGAATTGAGGGCACTTCTGTCAATTCCTGATAAGGAGTGTTAACCTTTTCTCCTCTTCTTTTTTTTTTTTTTTTTTTTGAGAGAAAGGGACAGTGAGAGATGAGAGAGACAAAGAGAGAATCCATTTTATTTAGTTTTTCATGTGGATTTTGTTGCTCTGACATTTCATTGTGCACGTGGTGCTGGGGGTTTGAACCCTAGTCCTCACACATGTCAGGGCAAGCCCCAGAACCGCTGAGCCAACGCTACAGCTCCGAGTGTTAACATTTTCAATTATGATCATGTATTTGTTTATTTCTCCTGTTCTGTTATTTCTTATTTTATGTGTTCTAAAATTATGATTATGTATTTGCATATTTCTTCCCTTGTTTCTGTTACTTTTTATTTTATACATTCCAAAGTTCCATATACAAATTCTATATATGAAGTTCTATATACAAATTTAGAATTGATGCTGCTGAATTGTCCTTTTATCATTTGAAATAACTAACTCTGGAATTCAGGTCATCTTACAGTGTACTTTCTAGGTATCAACAGGGAACACTAGCTTGCTTACACTTGGAGTTTGTGTTGCAGATCATTTTTCCTTTTATGTCTAGGTCTCCATCAGATCTCTCTTCTCTTCAACCTAAATGACATTTCTGGGCATATTTATGTGAGAGACTTAAGTTCTTTATTTCAATTCATCAGAAAAAATCGCTTTAAATTTTTGAAAAAGGTATTTTCTATGGATTTAATATTCTTAAGTTTTTGTCCCCCTCCCCCCTTTTTTTCCTTTGGGTACTACAAATTGAACCCAGAAACTCAAGTTCTCCCACTGAACTTCATCCACAGCTCTTTTTATTTTTCATTTTGAGATAAGGCCTTAAGAAGTTGCCCAGGTTGACCTCGAGCTTGCAATCCTCTTGTCTCAGTCTCTTCAAGGTATTACAGGCATATACAACCACATTTGGCTTAGTTGCCTTCTTTACTAGACTAAAGATATTACTATGTTGCCTTCCATTTTCACTTTTTCTGTACCTTTCCCCTATAGACTATATGTCTTTTTTTCCCTATTTTTTCCATTTTCTCATGCATTTTAATTCTTATGAGTAACAAATATCTTGCAACACACAAAACATTTGATCTCACCGTTTGCAATTCCCTTTTCATAAGAGTCAAATTTTCCACTAATTTCTGCCTTCTTTTGATAGCTTTCCAGCATCTTTCACAGTCCCCCTGCTCAAGGGCTTGATCAAATAACCATGGGGTGACTAGAGAGATACAGTAATTCAACCTAAAAAAAGTTAAAATAAATATTACTGACAAGCAAGAGACTTAGTTTCTGTGTTTGAACTTTATTCCACAGAACCACTAATTTTAGCACAGGTTCTCTAAGAGAGCCAAATGTATTTGACCAAATTTCATTTGAAACATGCCTAACTTTTAAAAACAATATTAGGTACTCACATGAATATATAGTTTATCAAATGCTGATTCCTGAAGACCAAAACTACTTTAATTCCTGGTAAATTTCTTTTTTTTTAGAGTTCCTACCAAGTTGAATTTATATGCAAGGTGAGATCTTAAACATTATTGTTAAATACAAAAATCTCCATCTAGATGACTTAATATTTTTTCAATGCTATGAAACTAAAACAAAGTAGAGAGATAAATTTGATGTCATAAGTGACGTCACATAGCCACTCTTGGGTGGTATCTACAGTGATTATTTATTTATATAAGAACATTTTAACCCACAATTTATTTTTAAACAAATATTAATTCACAAAAGAAATTATACTAATCAAACACTTGTTTCATGTATTTTATTCATTAGGTTCCACTTGAAAAGTATGATTCTACAGATGAGATGCAAAGAGAGCCAGGCATGGTGGCAAGTGCCTGCACCACTCAGGTGCATGGGAAACTGAGGCATGAGGATTGCTTGAACCCAGGAGTTTGAGGCGAAATTGGGCAATGCAATGATACCCTGTCACTAAAACAAAAAGTGAAGAGAAATAACACTATGTTTATCCAAACCATATCAACAATCATCTTTTTTTTTTTTTTTATGTCTCAGAGGCCTATATTATCCTCTTGCTGGCAGGAGGAGGAAGACATGAAATCAGTGTTCTTTACCCATCATAGATCAGTCCACAAGCACCACTACTCATTCTGCTTTTCTTGAAATCTTTCTTATCCAATTTTATCTGCTACTGATTTAGTTCATCCTTTGGATGAAAACATTATAATAGTCTAACAACTTTTGTCAGTCTTTCTTGGTTTACTCCAAAATTCCTATTAACAAATTTTTAAAGTTTCCAAATGATCTCTTAAAACTTGAAACCAATTAAGCCCCTCCACATTATGTGCCAAATATTTATGCTTGCCCCAAATCCATAGTTTGAAATCCTGTGGTATTAGGATATTAAGAGCTGGGGACTTACAGGACATGCTTTAGGTCATGAAGGAGGAACCATTATGATTGCCTTTAGTGCCTTATGAAAGAGTCTCAGCATGTGTAGACTGAAACAGTCACCTTCTTTATTGATAGGACTATATCTTTTGCATATTCACATTAGTACAATTCTTAACACACAATAGTCCACAATTAGCATATGCTACTTAAACCCTTAGCCCTTGCTGCATGTACAGATGTCCCTTCATCAACTGACTACTGCCTGGCCTTACCATACCCCATCTCACAGACACTTTGCTTCAGGACCACTGCTAATTTCCCACATATCAAATAACCAATGTTAGAAACATTTACAATTATTGATTTTATCACCTTGAATTTTAATAACATTGTTTTTAGGTATTATTTTAAATAATTGATATTAAACACAATTTAAGTTGATTCATTAAACCATTTCATTTACCTAGTTTTAAAACCACTCTCTTAAGAAAACAATTGGGCTGGAGCAGAGGGTTGGCAGTTACAGTGCTTGTCTGGCTTGCTTGAAGATGCAGGTTTGAACCCCAGCATCATGTACACAATGTAGTGTTGGAGCAACAAAGGCCACATGAAAAATAGAATAAAAAATTGATTCTTTTTTTTTCTCTCTCACTATTCCTCTCTATCTTAAAAAAAAGAAACAAGAAAACAGTTGTAAAAAGTGATTAATAATAGCTTTTTAATAAATAGATTAAACTTTCGTAATTCTTGAAGTTTAATGTTTTTCCTATTGTTATTAGAATGTCAACTCAGAATTTAGTTGGAAAAAATAAAGTATTTTGAATAACACTTTCCAATCTTAATTATCTACATTTATGTTATTATTCAAAGATTTCTGATCGATATTTGAACATTGAGATAAATAAAATAATGTAAGATTTTGATTCACATTTATATCTTTGGTCAACAAAATGTATGGAATGTCTATTAACTGAATGATAGCTAGACATTGTAACTTAATGAGGTGCATTTTGTTTTCTACCTTCAAGAGAAGTGTAAATCAGACTAAGGACTGAATCATTGACATATATGGAGACAGTAAAAAACTATGATTAAAAAGTGGTTTGTACTTTTTTTCTACAAAAGATTTAGGTTTAAAAATAGATCAAATAAAGTATTTCTTGAACAGAGTGAGTTTTGAATATTGGTGATGTATAGTATGGAATTGAGGGAGAAAGACAATGCCAGTTTTTTTCTCAGGGTGCTATTCTATACTGTGGGTTTATAGCACTTGAAGGATTTGTTAGGCTCATTCTGAGTACTTCTAGTCTCTACCTCCCCAAGTCTATTTTATCAAAAAGATTGAGAGTAGTTCTTAACAGGCAGTTTGCAGTAGTCGGTGCATACGCTTTCATTAGTTGGAATAAGATGGAAAACAAGATGAGTTTGGGGCTGTCCGTTTTTGTTTTCAATCATGTCCCAAGTCAGGTTTAGCTAACATGCATATACCCATTGAGGTTTTCTTAGACACCAAGATTGTTTTTTTTTTTTCCCATCTAACTTATAGGCAATAGTTTCCTACTCATTCAGCTTGTGCAGACTTCTCAGCTATGAAATTTTCAGTTCTTTTCCCAAACAGTACTGAGGTATCAGTTTGTTTATATTAGCCCTTTCACTTCAGTATATAAAGGCAACTTGCATCTTATTCAACAATTTTATAACATTTTAATTTTATTAGTTGTATTTTATAGGTACTATGAGATAGAAATATGTAAAGGTGATAATTGGGAGAATTGCACATACATGACTCCACTATAATAACTAATTAAATGATTTTTTCCCTTTCCTAATTCTCTAGCGCTTTCCATAGCCATTCCCATTGAAATGTCTACTCTAGAATGAAACAACATCTTTAATTTTAGAAACACATTTTGAGGTTTGGCAGAAACAGTTTCCATGCAGAGACACTGAAGATGAGGTGAGTTTCAAGTGTTACTTTCCTTATAATGAAACATTTTCTAATGTCTTTTTTAATATGGCTGTCTCCATAACTTGGGTGATCCTCCTTATGAAAGGTAATATATATTTTGTATAAAACATAAAATGTCATTGCTGAGCTACTATGGTATTGAGAAGTTTGCAGAGACTCTCTGTTATTCATCTTTCATTGATGTGTCTAAAATATCTGAAAAATCAACTTAAAGGAGAAAAATTTTATTTCGAGTCATGGTTTCAGAGGTTTCATCTATAGTCAGCTGGCTCCATTGCTATAGACCTGTGGTGAGGCAAAAGGACTTAACAGAGGAAATCTATTCAGCTCCTGGCAGCCAGTTCAGAGACAAACAGGAAAGAGCCAGGGACAAGATATAGCCTTCAAGAGCACAACCCCAGGGACCTACTTTCTTTAACCAGGTCCTACCTCCTATGGTTTCTGCTACCTTCCAAAACGCCTATAAATTATTAATCTACAGATGAGGTCAGAACCCTCATGATCCAATCACTTCCCCAAAAGCTCGCCTCTGAATATTGCTGAACTGGGGATGAAGACATCACTATATGAAGTTTCAGGGAATATTCTAGACCATAATCGATCAATTGGAATAGGAAAGTAGATATGTGAATGAAAGTGAGGAAAGCAATCTCCAAAACTTGCTTTTGTCCTGAAGTTTTCTTCTGTTTTCTGAGTTGAACTTAATATTTTAGTATTCTCATGCCTACTTTGGTTCCTGGGATCTACTAAGATGGCTAGCGGGGTAACAGGTTTTAAGGTTTAGGCTAAACCAGAGGGGAAGTGTAACATCAAGCCCCTGAACTAAGCTATGACCTTCATGATTTACATATTTTATATAGGTTAAAAGGTGCTTAAAAGGTGATATATATATATATATATATATTAATAAGTACAATTTTAAACCACAGTACAGCCCATCTAGAGATTTTTGTTTTGAATTTATAGTATTCACATGGTTTTAAAACCACACTGTGAGAATCAATTTTAAAGGATTTTTTTTAATTCACTTAAATAAAAAGAGTTGAAAGTACCTGAAGGTGAGCTATAAAATTAATTAAAATCTTTTCTGGAGGTTGCTACTTTAAAGTAGTTCTCCTATGATTTCCATGCTTAGAAATCCAAGGGGTGAAACTAATATATCCATATTAAAAAGGTGAAAACTAGTAGAAATTGCAGAATGTTGAATTAGACTTTGGAATTATTAGGCAGATGACAGAAGAATGCTAGTAATGTAAACAATAAAAAGACCATAAAAATAATATTCAAGAAACAATTGAACAGCAATTCTAGAGTAAACCCATGAAAATTAAAATTAGAAATTAAAAAGAAAGGTTAAATTGCAGATGACAAACAGATAAATAGTGATCTAGAAATTATATCTAAAGAAATTATTCTGAATAAAGCATGCAGAACACAAAGGTAGAAAAATATTTTAAAAGGAATTAGATTTAGAGAAGATCTATCAAAATTTCCTACCAGGGGAAAACAAAAAGATCCGGATTCAGAACTTGAAGAGAAAATGGCTATTGATTTCCTGGAATTGGGAGAATTGTAAATCTTGAGATCTTGAGAATGGATTTCAAACATGGTAAAGAAACATTTTAATCCAAAACTAGATACAAGGACTGAAACCTCAAGATTAAAAAAGAAAGACTGACTGAAGGAGAAGAAGGGAAAGAGATGTGCAAAGAGCAATTCGAGCAATTGATTAATAACAAACTTCTTGACAGTGAAATAAAAAACTTTGAGATCTCAGAATAATACTCAAGTCATCAGAGAATATAAACTGCAGCTCTTTATCAGGTGGGGGAAATAGGGAGTCAGAGCAGGAAAATGGTGAAAGTCAGTGGAGGACTACAGTTTCAAATGCGCTCCAGCGCGTCAAAGGACAACAGGTTTCCCAAAAGGGACAAAAGACTCAGTTCTCACCGAAAGACATTTAGGCAACTTATCCTGAGCCGCTGAGAACTACAATTAAAATCTCCAGGACAGAATACAAGGGGGTCAGTTAACTTCCCCTCATATCCTTTAAAAGAAGGAATGCTGGGGGCTGGAGGGGTGGCTCAGTGGTTTCAGCGCTTGCCTGGCAAGCGCAGGGACCCAGGTTCAAACCCAAGCACCACATACATAACTGGGTGTTGGAGCAATGAAGGCCATGTGAAAAACTAAATAAAGTTGTTTCTTTCTTTCTCTGTCTCTCACTGTCCTTCTCTCTTTAAAAAAAAAAAAAGAAGGAATGCTGAGAGACCCTGGGGACACTTTTGCCCCTTTCATACCCATGCTGGAAGTTCTAAACTTCTTTTCCTCACTTTCATTTTAAATAAAATTTCTGCTTGCTCTTTTGTCTCAGTGCTTGAGGTGTTCATTCCCTGATTCGGTGGAACACGGATCCAGTCTCGATTTTTGCCAATAACTTAGGCATAGCATATCAAGAGGTTAAAGACATATTTAGCAAATAAAGTTTACCCCTAATTTGCATACTGAAAGTTTTAAAAGTCTTAAGGAAAATTATCCCAAATTGAAGAAATAAAAGAAAATAGTACTTGAAATATATTTTTAAAAAGTGGTTCACTGAAATAAATATTGTGTTAAAATGTGAGAATAATATTCAGGTGGTTTGGTGGTTACAGAGTTTGCCTGGCATGGGTGAGGACCCAGGTTCTAGTGCCAGCACCACATACACAGTAAGTGTCAGAAAAACAAAACCCAGAATAAAGTTGATTCTCTCTTTCTCTCTCTCTTAAAATAAACAAAAAAGAATAATGTTCAATTCATATACCTAATACATATGTGGCAATATGCCAGGTAGGTTTGAATGTTTCTTAAATTTCACTAAAATTAAATCATTCCATTCCATCAATTGTTTGAGGAGTACACTATGAAAATCTGTCTTACAAATAAGAAATGGCAAAAAAAATAATGAGTTAATTAGTGGCACAATGTCCCAAAGCAACTAAGCAGTAAGGTCAAATTACAAACAACACAGCCAGTTTGACTTCAGCATCTGCACTCTTGAACATTATTATAGTTGGGTTTTTTCTAATCTTTAGAGGCAAAAACAGACAATAATAAACTCTTGACAACAACAGCCACAAACAATATAATATTTTCTTATTTGCATCTTTTCAGTCTCACTGGTATTTTTTAGAAAAATAAAGACATTGCTATTTCATTTACATGATCTCTATAAATTAAAACCCATCCCTCATTATTCATAGCATGACCTATAATGTAATTTCTTGTCAAACATCAGCTGCAGTTCACCAATCGCTCTAGAAGCTTACTTGTGAAACATAATGGGCATGCTTATTTCAAATACAAGAATCACTTTTATTACGTTCTATTTGAAATCAAGCCAGAGATCTGAAGGAATGACTTATCTGATTCTATGTCCAGTTTCTTTGAGCAGGTTCACTGTGCACTGGTTACCAAGTTGTCTGAGTCTGATGAGACAGAGCACCCATATCCCCAATGTTACAGGAAGCAGGGCTTAATGCTTACATATTGGTAGCAAGGGATGACAGAGCTTAGGATTCAATGAGTTGATCCCCAAAAGTACATGAAGCTGCTTGGTGTGGGTGACATCTTGTCTGTGCACGCCTCATTTGTACCACAGCTGAGGGAATTAGTTCACCCTGGGTTTTAAACCTCAGGGGTACAGCAAATGCTGAACAAAAGCCTTAAAGGACATCATCAGCAGGTTGCCTTTTCTTTGAAGGTGAGCTGTCACAGCCAGTTTCTCCCTATCTCAGGATAAACATATATAGCACATTCTATTGTTATTGTGGAGAATTGTAGGTGAGAAGATGGGAGAGCTGGGACAGTCTAAAGCCACACAGAAAAATGTCTTGCAGCTTTAGAAGCTATTTACTGAACTGCTAATTATATCCAGATATTTTTCTAGGTACTTTCTAATAAAATTAAGGCATATTATTTTTATTAGTCTTTCATAGGCGAAGATGTAGAGTCTTCTAGAGTCAGTTTATTCGGCTTGAAAGCACATGGGTTGACGGTGGGAGGGGAAGAATGAACCCATCTCATTAAAGATCAGAATCAAATAGCTCGGTGTGTTCATTTTTATGTCATGAGAGTGAAAGATGATTAAGTTGATGTTTAGCATATTTCCGAAAGAAATTATACCACAGAGGATACGGTGCCTGGAAAGTTATTCTATTTTACAATTAAAACTTTAAAATCTATCATGTCATTTATGAAAGAAATTGAATATCTATTATTCAAACAAGAAAATAGAAATGAAACATCCACAATTAATAATGCTTGTTTTCACTTTCAGTGAAAGATGCTTCTTAACAATTAATGCTTAAAAAGTATTTCCTGATACTTCTTCAGCTTTCAAATAAAATATCCTTTGGATATGTCAGAATTTTTAAGAAACAGATGACCAGTTTGTGTGACCTAAACCTTTTCTCTGCCGTCTGTTACCAGGTTTGTTCTCACTGCTGTTTACATTATTAAAAAATGCTGCTTGTTCATTAATCAGTTAATTCTCTATCATCTCTTTTACTATGAATGGATAGCTTGAATTTACTTTGCCCTGACTCTTTGGTTTAATGTACTTTTGGGGTTTTTTTTTTTTTTTGGTTCATATTTAGCAGTATGATAATGACCTACAGGGATCATAAGGACTTCATATATTAGCAATATTTAGTATTTACTCTGACTAGTCTGTTGTTTTTTGCAGATTAACATAACATTAGGTTTTATAAAACCAGAAGCCTTGAACAAGTGGATGTGAGATATGTTTCAGAGGAAAAGGGCTGAAGGGCAAATCCCATAAACAAACCACAATGCAAGAAGGCTAAGTGATGTTACATCCCGAGATGCATCTATCTGATCATTTCAACTGTTGCTCTGAGAGACAGGGGCAACTTTCACACAGCAGAAGGGAGGTGGCCGTATCCTGCTTGGAGAAGGAAGAATTCAAGGAAGAGGGACAGATTCAAAGACTTTTGTTTCTGAATCCCAGATATAAATTTTTTTGAGATTCAGGAATAAAATGTATTATAATATACAAAGATCCATAATAAAGTCTTTTAACCTCAGGGTGATGAATTCTTGTTCCAGAATCCCTTGGTATTTAGGATGGTTCTTTCCTCCTAGTAGTGATAATGCAGGAAAATAAGTTTTTATGTGCTAACAACAATCATAAAGTTCAAAGTCCAAGGTAGCAAATAATATTCCCTTGAATCCTGAGTGTATTCCTGGTCAAAGATTGGAGTAAATGTAGAGAAATATATAAAGCTAAGGCATTAAGTGTAAAGATTCAGAAATATGGACATGTGATCCAGTTAGAAATTGTGAGTTTATGGTTCTGTTATTTCACTGTCATTAATTTCACCAGGTTTAATTGACTTTAAGCTGCAAGTTTTCAAACAGACTATTGAGTTATCTCCATAAATCTATAAATGACACTATTACTTAGTATCTGTGGACTTTGTACCAAAATTATGAACACTGCACTATAAAGACTTAGAAAATTAAATCAGAGTTTGAGGTGACCTAGAGTTATCAGCAGCTTACGTAAAGAGTCTGCTGGAGACTGAAGGAAAGGACACACTGCCTTTTCATTTTCTTAGATTCAAATTATATCATTATATCAAGTTGGATCATCACAAAGCAAAGTAAATGGACTGTGTTATCTCTGCCCCCCACAGATGTGCTTTCACTGAATTATGATTTAATGTGATGCCCTCTCTGGGATAACCTGGCTAAACAGTCCTATCCTGATTAGATTGTGCTCCCCCACAGGTACTGAAATTGCAGGCTGAGCATGGAAGTTGTTTTTAGGAATGGAAAATGCTGAAACTCAGAGCTGGGTGGCTATTTTTGTTTTGGCATAATAAGGGACGTGACAGAAGTGCTATCTGAATTCTGTAATGAATATTTTAACTGTCAGCTTTCTTTGTGCACACGTGTATGTTTGCAAACACATAGTTAAAATAGTATCTATTAACCCTCTAATATTTAGCTATTAATACTAATGCTATGGCAATAATAATGAAATATTTTTGTGATCACATGATTTATAGCTTAGTTAATTACATTTTAAATGTGGTCTATAATCATAATACTCAAGGTTTTGCAATACGAAATTCATTTAAATTATCAGTGGCTAAATGAGAAAAAAAAATGGCCTTTATGACTGGTACTCACTTTAGAGGAAAAGAGAGAAGAAATGAATGTGAATATTTTCAGACTAACATAAATGCAATCGAAAAATAATTTCTGCAGAACTAATTGTCCACAACACGATGAAAGAGAAGAGAGAAGTCATATGGGAGAATGTAAAGCAAGAAAAAAAGAGGATTAGGAACTGTACTTCAAATAGCAAAGAGCAGATAATCAGAACACCATACATTAAAAACCAAAACGTTCATAACTGTTAACAAGTTCTGATGATATGGATTGGACTTATCATCATAGTGAAAGAGAGCCTGACAAAATTAGAAGTTTTCGGGGCTGGAGAGGTGGCTCTGTGGTTACAGCGCTCGCCTGGCATGCATGAGTACACGGGTTCGAACCCCAGCACCCACGTACACAACTAAGTGTCAGAGCAATGAAATTCATGTGAAAATTTCAATAAGAATTGATTTTCTTTCTCTCTCTCTCTCACTGTCCTTCTCTCTTAAAAAAAAAAAAAATTAGAAGTTTCCCTGTGGCACACAAGCCTCGCTGAATTCTGTTTAAAAGACACATGCCAGTGGTGTTCTTTGAGGCTTGTTGTTATCACTTTAACAGTGTGTCTCAAAGTTTGGCATTCAAGAGTCATCTGGAAAAACATTTGAAAGGTCACATCTCCTCCTTCCTCTCCTCTTGCCACATCCCACCCAAGACATAGAGGAACACATGGAGGAGAAGAACTTCAATACCCACACTCCAGAAACCACATTGAGATAATTCTGTTCTGAACAGTTTATGGGAAATTGGGTGAGAAATTCTGAGTTTTTTTTTTTAACAGTCAAGAAAATAATTACATTTAAAAATTTTCACTCACAACAACAAAAAAAAAGAAAACAGAAGTGCAAAATTATGTGTAAAGAGATTGAAAACACCTTAAACATTATTTCTGAGGCAGAATAGTGCAGTGGTTCAGGAGACAGGGAGGACAGTTGAAGAGACCTTGGGCCTTGTTTCCAATGTGTTCCGTCCACATAATCCTGAGTGCATGATTTCAATTTACTGAGTTCTAGATTCCATTTCATAAGATGGGGCTCTTCATGCTCAACTCAAAATGGTTTTGTGAAAATTAAAGGAAATAATGAATGGAAAATGCTCAGCACTGTCTTCTGTATTTTCACCATAATTATTCCATTTATCATTATCTCTGAGTTGTAAATCATTTCTAATAATAAGGTCCAAATTGCTAGAAGTATGTTACAGTTATGCATTTTTTAAACGGAGGGGGACAGTGAGAGAGGGGGAGAGAGAGAGAGAGAGAGAGAGAGAGAAAGAATCAATTTTAGTTTTTCATGTGGCTTTCTTTGCTGCAACATATCATTGTGTATGTATGTGGTGCTGGGGTTCGAACTTGAGTCCTAGAGCATGCCAGGCAAGTGCTGCAACCACTGAGCAACTGTTCCAGCCCGTTAATTTTTTTCTTAATAATTATTCAATAAAAACACAGAAACTTTTAATTTTAAAAATTAAGAAAACCTGTGATGCAATGTAATTCATTCAAAATATAAGATAATGCAGACAAAGTTTTATCATATATCACAAAATCATAACATCATATACCCTAATATTTTCAAAATTAATGTACCTGGAATACAGTTGAATTTTAAAAATATTTTGACACAACATGATTTTTGAAACAGATTTTCCTTGAAGAAAATGAAATAAAATGAAAGATCTTTCCTTTGCAGAAATAGAGTGTAAGTGGGGGGAAAGTATTTGCATAGGCAGAGGGTTTCAGTATAGTCATGAAATTGTATTTTATTTGTAGAAATCAGTCTTCATTGTCAGTATAATTACCACTTTAACAAACAGCAAAAGAACACACACAAAATGATATTGCTACATTTGGTCATTAATACTTTGACCCACACTGACAAGAGTCTATCAAGAAATCCATGTGTATTGGAAGAGATTTTGCCACCCAAGCTGAGTTTTTTCTGGTAACACTAAGACTGTTACTAACTTGGCAGTAGGTGATGTTTCATCAGCTTCCTGACAACTTTGTGTCTATGTAATATACCCATGGGCCTTAGAATATGAGCAGAAATTCAGAAGTGGTGTTGTACAAAATGATGGTGTTACAGGGGACAAACCTCAGAATTATGCTGTTGCCTTTTGCATCAATTTAGCATTAGTTTACTTGTCGCACACAAGCAAATTTAGGTTTCGGTTTCTTATCTCTTCAACAAGTAAGCTATGAACTTGGTGAGGATCAGAATAAGATGATCTTTCCTTTAAACAGTGCCCCATGTGCAAAGCTTGGCAAGTGGGTAGAGGCTAGAATTCATTCTCATTTTTCCCCTTGGTATAATCTCCTTGCACAGTGCCCAGCTTGCACATCATTCTAGCCTGCCCTGCCTGAGAAACCTGGGAGAATGTCATCAACTTGATTGGTCCACTGCTGGGTAATCTGCGTGGGTTTGGGCACTAGAATTTCCTCAGGGCTTGGGATATCCCAGGAGTTTGCTGGGCTGAGCAAGGGCACTGCTGGACCTGCCTTTCTGTTTCCCACTGCATATCTGCCAGTGTCCACAGCTGTCTTGGACCACAGCTTTCCTTGTGCGGTCTCTGGCATATTCATATGTTGGGGAGATCAAAGCTGTGGTTCTATGCCATCTGGAGGGCTATTTTTTGAGGATAAATATTCCCATAGCTCATAAATATAGGCAGATTTTAAGCAGGCAAAAGAGCTTACGAATTTCAGATTCAATTCCCTTCCACTACAGCCCTTACCTGGATGAAGTCATTTAAGTTTTGTGTTTATCTGTTCTCAGTTTTAATTTGCTGGTTAGTGGAGAATAGATTATGGATGATCTCAGTGAATTCTGGATAAATGTTTCAATATTAACATTGAATTACATAAAGTTGTGTCATCTTTGCAGGCCAAAGACCAGCAGGGTGGCTTGTGCAATAAAACATTGCCTCCATAGGCTTGGGATATTCAAAACCACACTTTCCAAAGAAAGGAGTGACCCCTGTTGGCTTTTGGAAAGTAATTTCTTAACCTTTAGAATACCCTGTCCAGTAAAAGTGTACCTGCATATCTGCATTCAATGGGCTGTTTCAGAGGGTCTATTCTAGCAATGTTAAATGAGGGGATTTCAGGTATGCTTTGTCAGGTTGATGTCTGAAGGCACTGGAGACAGAGTAACTGAACTCAATCAACAGATGGCTCAAGGCCTACATGGCAAATCCTCCATAAAACCCTGGAAACAAAAGCTCAGGTGAGCTTCTCTGTTTGGCAATGCTCCATAGGTACTTCATTACCAAGGAAATCAATTCTGCCAAACAATTCCACAAAGAGAGGATAACTAAGAGTCTGGACCTAGTTTCTTCTGGACCCTGCACTGTGCACCTTGTTCATTTGCTAATTTTAGTATGCCTTGCTTTGTTGTAATAAGCCATAATCATAAGTACAATAGCTTATCTGAGCACTATAAATCCTTCTCTTGAATCTTAGGGAACACTGAAACAGTAATAAGGGCCACAGAGTGTCTTGAGAAAGCCTGACAGAGTAACACAGAATTTTCTACCTAACTTACATTCAAAGAGTTGAAAATGAAAACAAAGACAATGTCATGACAACCTGGCAAAACCCAGAAATAGTGATTGTAGTCAACATTTGAAAGCGTTCAATTTAATGTTCAATACACATTAAATTCCCATCCGCACCATGACTGAAAAGATGCAGCTGCTTTTTGACAAGTAACCTAGTCAACACCATTGAAAATTTATTATTTGTCTATTATTTGTCTAATAATTACTGTGCACAGAGAAGAATATTTACTTCAGTTTCATTTATAATATAAAAAATTGGAAGCAATCTAAATAATATTCAATAAGAAATAGTTGAATTATACTAGTGGATACATACCACTAGAAAGTTATGTAGTTCTTAAAATTAGGTAGATATGTACACAATAAACACAAAGCAATTAAATAAAGTTTCACAGTAATTTGTCTATTTAAACACATTTATGCTCAAAAAATATTTGCATCTACAGAAATTTACATAAATGAATTCATAGACATATGTACATACCCAGGCATATATAGAACACAATTTGGAAATATAGAATGTGCATATTATTAGCAGTAGTTGTCTCTGATAGAAAAGTAGACTTAATAGTAAATTTTGCATTTTTTTCTTTCTCTTTATATTTCCAAATTATTTTAAAAATTAATATGTGTATTAGTTTTGAAATTTAAATATGTAAATTAAAATAAGGAATTCTAGGACACTGAAAGAAGACCATCGTTCCTATCGTGTTTCAACAATGTATAAATGTATCAGACTAAGTATAGCTTTTGGCAATAGATGACAACTAGGCTTTGATGCATGGCATCTAGGGAATGAGCAGGGTTTCCACTGCTTCTCTTGGAAATGTCTATTTTGCCTAATGGACTAATTGTTTATCTGTAAAATAATGAGATTGGATTAACCTTCTATATCTAACTTTCTGTGAGTGTAATCCTCTCTATTGTGGGTATAGAAGCATCTTACATGAGAATTAAATGTACATGAAAATAATTGATCAAAGTTGTATTTAATCTTCATCAAGAGGCTGCATCCTTCAGTAGAGAAATTGGACTTTGACCCTGAAGCAGGATAGTGCAGGCTGAAGCTGTATTAACTATAAGATATATAACTAGGTATTCTCTGCTATCAAATTTTCTGCCATGAGAACCACGTGGTAGATTTGGAGAATAATAGAATAAACAACTAGAAAATAACAGGAGTGGAAGATGGCAAAATAGCCTTGACATTGCATCCCTGGTTTGAATTCCTCCCAAGTCCTAGTTAAGCTGATCACCTGTTGTTTTGTGAGATGCCTCATTGCCTTTATAATTCCCTTCCATTTTTGGTTTAGTTAATTCAATTTTGATTTTGGTAATGTGAAATGAAAGGAATCTTATCCATTATATACTATCTCTTTCCTATTTTTTTGCACTTCCCTCTGTGTGCTCAAGGCAACTCGTATTGATATAAGTCACTTAGTAATATGTTCTTAGTTCATGTCAAAATGCTGGTGACAATACAGAATACATTTCAGAAGCATCTACTATATATATGAGATGATCCTTTTTCCAAGGAATGCATTTCTAATGGTGTAATTTTAGGTACTGTGACACCTGGGCAGAAGGTGAGGGAGCTTCAGCTTCTGAAGCTATGGAGATGTCTGATTTGTGTGACCATATACTATGCCAAACTCGAGGGACTGGTCATTCTCCATTAAGGTACTGGGTTTAGTGTCTCTTACTACTAATTGTTCTGATAATTTTTTTTGTCTCCGAGGAAAAGAATATTCTTTATGAATGCTTTTGAATTCAAATTTGAATGCTTTTTTATTGGGAAGTACAATAATCAAAATCTTACTAGCCTTAAGAAAATGATTGCTTTATTTAAGTTGAGATCATTAAAATAAAAGTACACTGCTAGCATTTACATTCCATTTAAGAGATTCTATAATTAAGATAGTGATCTCATTTAAAACAGACTCACAATTTTGTTTATCCAAATATTGCGAAATGTAAACAAATTTCCACTGCAATGCCCATATTAAAAAACAAATTGCCTTTATTATTTTGTATATTGGTATGTAGCAAATAATATGATTTAATTAGAAAATTTAACAGGGTTAACATAAGAAAAGACATAAATACTTCAGATATATTTGATAATAGAGAACCTCTGTTATATTACAAATTTCAAGTCTATAAATTAAATTTTTAGTGTGACTATATTCTACAGTTGAAATCAATAGATGTATATGTTTGAACTCAATAAAAATGATATTTGACCTAAAAAAACTAAAAGTAAATAGATCAGTGGAGCAGTGGGAAGGGGACAGGTAGTGGGATGAGGCAGGGAAGGAGGAAATACTGGGGTCAGAATTAGAGCAAATTGTATTCCATGCTTTTATAATGATGTCAAAATGAATTATAAGGCTGTGTGTAACTAAAAAGAAACAAAAACATTAAAAACATACCTGAGTAATTGTACATATTTATTTTTATATACAAAGGGTATGGTTGCACATACCTTTTTTTAAAATACATATAGCTATATATATAAAATATTTACACATACATTATGTATATTACACATATATGATTCATATCACACATGTAATGACCTGTAGATATCATTGCTACACTCATAAGTAATTATTCTTTGGTTCTGGTAGTCAGAGACTATACTACTAACAAAATTTTACCTGGGCCACAGTTTCTTCTTTTCCACATTGGAGGTGACAGCCATTCCCTGAAACCATTTATGATGGACGTTAAGCAGCATGGATAACATGAAGTATCTGAGACCATTCTATCATTCAGTAAACAATTTCTCTTCATTATACATTGTTAATTTCAGTGCCACAAACCTAATTTTTTCTATTTGTTCTTTCTATTTTTCATTCAGACTCAAGAATGGAAGTTGTTGGCAATTGAGGTAAGACATGTAACTTAGCTCACAAATTATATAAGAGGTCTATGCCTCCCAGAATTACTTTGTGCTTTATTAGAGCCCTTAATCCAAATATTCTGAATGAAAATTTTGGGTTGAGCCCTTGATAGCAGAAAAACAGAAGCAAATGATATCAATTCAAGAGAATGCTATTTGAATGAATATGGTGATCTAGCTCCTTCTCTTTGGTTCCTAGTAGCGGAGCATAGAACATAGTTCTTATCTTGCTTAGCTAATCTTCTGCAAATTAAAAATGGATTTTATCTTCTAGCCTGAATTGACTCCAGGAGAGATCCATTATCAGTTATTTTACATATTATATAAATTTAACTGAATATGAATATTTAGTAGATCTGAGCCTGGGAAACTTTCATGCAAACTTTTCTTTTTGTGCCAATTATAGAATATAATAGCATTTTCCCAGGGCATAAACTTCAAGCACCAGTGAGCCACTGATGCGATGTTTAAGAGGAGGTTTTCTTCATAGGCTTATCAAGTTGATCCATGTAACTTACACGTTGCATATTCATATTGCTGTTACTTAAAAATATACTCCTTTTGAATGCTTTTTCTAGAATGGTAATTGCAAAGAAAAACATCCCTCAAGATGAGATGTATTTACTACAATGCTACATATGTTAAAATATTATTCCCAAAGAATACGGAAATCTATGCCTCCTTCCTCTGTCTCTTCTAGGTGTAACACTGAATTTAATATATCTTAACTTTAACCTAGCCTCTGTCCCATAATTAAACCTGAATTTTCTATAAATTTAAACATTGTTGTGAATTTGTAAATATAAACATGTAGATCAAAAATTATCACTAATGAGGCTGGAGCAGTTGCTCAGCAGTTAGGGTGGTTGCCTGGCATGCACAAGGATGTGGGGTAAAACCCCAGCACCACGTATGCAAAGAAGTTTGGAGCAAGGAAAGCCACATGAAAAACTAAACAAAACTGAATCTCTCCATTTTTCTCTCTCATTATTCCTCTCTCTTAAAAAAAATCACTAATAGCTAGCAGATAACTAACAGTAATAAAATAACCCTGACTTTCAGAATCTCACTCATGTGGAACATATTCACAACGTCAGAAATGAGTATTAGGATTCCCTGGTAGTAATGAAAATTGATGCATTTTACTCTGGAAAATTTGGAAGTATCTCCAGAGATTCAAATGGTGTTTGATAATTAACAATCATGTGTAGAAATTTACTAATTAATAAATTTACTTAAAAATTATGAGTGTACCCAGATGCCCCATGCTGCTGGATGAATGGATTAAAAGACGTTGGTGTATGTATATATATATGTATATATATACATATATATATGTATACACACACACACACACACACACATACATACACGATGGAGTTCTAATTTGCTATTAGAGAGAATGATATCATGGCATTTGAGTCAAATGGATGGAAATGGAAAAAAATCATGCTGAGTGAAATATCCAAACACGAAGACTTGAGGACCAAATGTTTTCTCTTAAAGGTGGAAGCTAGAGTAAAACTTAAGACTTGATGAAAGTTAATTAATAAACTCACCAAAGTTGAAATTTCACATAAGCTGGGAGAACCATAACTATGAAGGTCAGGGGAGAAGGAAGGGAAGCAGAAGAGTGAGGGAGGCATAAACGGGATTATCAATACTTCTGGGAACACTAGACTCCCACGAGAAACCTAACTATACAAAGGAAAGCAAAGAAACTCAGAAATCTAAAAAATTAATATATGTATATGTGCATTTCCAATTATAGCATGGGGGTACTACAGAGGAGACACGAGATCGGGGAATGGATAGGGGGGTAGGGGAGATCCTGGAATAAGATCAGCCTTATCTTACTTTGTTAATATCCATGTATGCATGAATATGTAATGATGATTCCTTCCAATATGTACAACTATGTCGAACAAATTTTTAAAAATTAGGAATGCAGCATAATAATGCTAAACATAGACATGCTGACATAAAAGAGACAGAAGAACTATATGTAGAAGTCAGGAAAACTCTGCTTAGCAGTTTGACATCTTTTAATTTAGAGAATAATTAAATTTTTAATTGGAAAGCAGTTTTTCATTGTAAAACAAATGTCCCCAGGCCTCACTATCCTGATGCCTGATGTTATAAATGGCTCATAAAAACCTGGTTCTGCATTTTTGCTAGCTTGATACTCACTTCCCCTGTGAGGGAGTGCGTGTGCGCGCGCACACGCACACACAGAGTCAGTATCTCTAACCTGCTTTCAATATTTCCTTTGCTTTGGTATTTTGGGGAGCCCCTGGTGAGACCTCTCACTGGCTTTGATGTGCCTCGTTGACCACTGCTCACAGATCTGTCCTGTCCTTGCTGGACTGCCTTCCACTGCTCCTCTGCAATTCTGGTAGCTCCAGATTCTTCAGGGGACAGGTTCTCAGCTCATCTTCACCTCATTTCTCCTCTGCCATAGACCTCTATTCATTACCTGCTCTCAGCCTCTGGTCATGCCACCATAAGCCCTCTACCATAACGCAGAGCCTCGGCTCCATACTTCCTATTGCTTCTACTATTCCTGAACGCTAATGTTCATTTCTCTTTTAGAAACTGAGTAAAGGAAGGAAACATCTTTGTCTTTGTTCTCTTGTAGAAATTCCAAATGGTGTCATTTGAGTTCTGAGTCATGTCCGGACCACTCCTGGGTCTTATGTATGCATATGGCTTTTTCCCCCAGAGGTGACATAAAACCACCATCCTACAAATGCATTCTTATTTAATCTCTAGCTTCACCCTTCAGTGTAATTTAACTCTTCAAGTCTGATTCTTCATTTTAGGAGTTTCTCTCTTTGGCATGGTACAAATAACCACTTCGTTGTCAGTTTAATTTGTTTTGCCCTCATCATCCATGTGTAATTTACTAGACAGTCTCATGTATTTCTAAGAATTATGCACTGATAACTTATCAGGTATTAGATACTTGGTTTCCAATCACATATAAAATTGCATATTTGTTATGTTTGGTCTTTAACAGGAAGGAGGAAGTGTATGTAAACTAATACTTCCCCTTGCCCCAATTTTTATTTTGGGTCTAAGGAGGACTATAATGATCATTTCATAAAACACTCTCCTTGAAATGTTGGATACACAGAAAACTAAAAAGCGGTTATATGGAAATAAGGTTCTCAGGCTCATCTTTTCTATACAAATTTCTCCCGTCTTTATGATGTCAATGTGCATTTTGATTCTTTAAAAAGTTGTTTTTAATAAGCTATATTTCTTGGACTTTGACATTTGAACTTTTTTTGCTTTTATTTTGTTAATTTTTTTACTCAACTTTTAATTTTAACAAAGATTATACAAAGAATTCCAATTTAGTATATCCTTCATGTCTCCTACTGATAACATTGTATATATCATTATGATGAATTCTGTACCATTAATGAAAAATATTTATCGATCTTTATGAACTATAGTTTATCCTTCATTCATCTTTCCTCAGGTTTTTCCTAATGTCCTGTTGTTTTCACACAGGAAATCATAATACAGTTAGTTGCTCTGTCTAGTTGGTCTTCTCTTGATTGTGTGTTTGTGACAGCTTCTGAGACTTTCCTTAATGTTGGCATTTTGAGTCTTAAGGGTCAGATGTTTTGTAGAATGTCCTTAAGATGGGATTTTAATGCTCTTTTTTTAGGATTAGAATGCAGCTGCAATTTTTGGGGGAAGAAAACAATATCCTTCATAGGATGTCATAAGAACTCACTGTGATTTACCACTATGGACGACGACATGGATTATCTGGTTTGACACAGTGTTTGAGAGATTTCTCCACTGGAACGTTTACTTTTTGTTCTCCCTTTTCTTAGCGTACTCTTCAGAAGAGGATCAGTATGCACAGATCACGCTTGGGGGTTGCAGGGTCATGTTCCACATCCTTAGGGGAGGATTACCTATAGAAATTACTCGACATTCTCCAGCAAAGGGATTGCTCTCCCCAATTATTTATTTATTGCAGCATTTGTACATTTGTCTCATAAATTCCTGCTTGAAGGATGATAAACCTGGCTTTAATCCTCCAACAATTAACTTAATTATTGAATTATATGTGCATGTCTAACAATATAAAGATGAACTCATACCTCTGTGGTAAACACCTTTATTAACTCAAGTACAGTATTTATATATTGTTTCTTCTGTCATCAGTCTTAAAAATTCCACTTATTTCTAACTTATTTTTTATTGTTTATAAATGTGTAATGCTTTGAAAAACTGTTTGTCATATTCTTCATTCTATTCTAGGATCTATGCCTCTTAAACATCTTTAAAAAATTGTGTACATCTTAAAATTTACTTTTAATGCTATTAAGTTCTACAGGTCTTGATAACTGTTTAATATCACATGTTCGTTACTGCAAAAAAGTTGCACTTCCCTAAAATTTTCTTGCACTGCACTTTTTCAATCCTCCCACCCTTGCCACTCCTGAGCAACTCTCACCCATATACTTTCTCAAGTTTTGCTTTCCAGACTGTCACATTAGAATCATGCAAACTGTAGAATTTAAAGATTAGCTTATTTCATATAACAACATTCACTTAAGTTATCCATATCTTCTCATTTTAGAGATATCATGTCATTTTTAGTGCAGAGGAATATTACATTTTTTGGATGAACCATAATTTATTCACCTAATGATTGACAGCTTATTTACTTTCAGTTTTTTCTTACTTTCGTTGTTATATGAGAGAAGTTAGTCTTAAATTCTATAGACTATATGATTCTAATGTGACAGTCTGGAAGAGCAAAACTTGAGAAAATAAGTGGGTGAGCATTTGTTCAGGAGTGGCAAGGGCAGCAGTATTGAATAAGTAAAGTGCAGGAAAGTTTTAGGGATTCAAAATTATTTTTCGTAAAGTCATTACAAACATGTACATTTGGGTAATTATGTGTTTACCCAAATAAATAACTAGATTTTCTGGTAAGTAACATGATTACTATATTGTATGGTAAAATTGTTTTTATAAGAAATTGCTAAATGTCCTCCCGGAGTGATGTGCCATTTTATATTCCCACCAGCATGAATGAGAATGTCTCTCCATCTGCATTCTTGTCAGAGTTTGAATTGTAAACTTTTCAGATTCTCTCTATTCTAATAGGTGTGGAGTGGTTGGTATCTCAGGGTTGTTTGAATTTGCACTTACCTAAAGTCATATGGTATATGGTATTGAGTATATTTTCATATGCATATATATTTTTATTTATATATGTGTATATTTATATATGTATATATTTATATACACATATACATACGCATGCGTGCACACACACACATATGTATATATATATATATTCAGTTTTTAAAAGAGAACATTAGCTGAAACTCATATTTTCTGGAGCACTCTCAGGGAAATGCTTTTCTGAGACATGAAGTAAATATGGAAATATCCTCAGTATATCTTTCTACTAGAGTAAGAGACTATGATTCTTCAAAAATGGTTGCATATAACATAAAGGATGTTTTTGACTAATTTTATGTGATTTTCCTTAATCTTTTGGATGATATTTTAGAAATAACTTTTTGAAGCAATAACTTTTAACAATGTCTTATATATAAGAAATTATGTGATAAATAACCTGCCAACAGTGTGAATGTGTATTCCATTTTTGTGGTTATAAAATAAAATTATAACCAGGCGTGGTGTCTTACTCCTGTAATTCCAGCCACTTGGGAGGCTAAGATAGGAAGATTGCAAGTTCGAAGCCAGCCTCAACAACTTAGCAAGACCCTAAGAAACTTAGCAAGACCCTGTCTCAAAATAAAAAATAACAAGGGCTGGGGATGTGGCTTAGTGATAAAGTGCCCCTGAGTTAAATCCCTGGTATCAAATAAATAAATAGATATGTAAGTAAGTAAATAAAATGAAATTAAAATATTTTGAGATTTATATAACCATTTGCAAACATTCTCATTTATGGGAATATTCCTCATATTTATACATATTTAGATGTAATGTGCAAAATAATATCGTATGAATGAATGTGAAACAATGACTGAATGCATGTTAAATGAGCAAAATGTTTTAATTTACTAAAATAGATTATTTTAAAGTTCTATTAAAGTATTTGTGAGTTTTCAAATTCATTCACCAATGTATCAGAATATTTATGAGAAACATAATGATTTATGTACTTTATTTAAGGGAGAAAATGTAGTAATTATAATAAAATGATGTAAATTTTAGAAGAATTTTAAAAAGACAGAGGGAGCCCAATATTGGTAGCAAACAAGAAAAAGTGGCTAAATGAGTCCTACTTAGAAAGTTTCATATTGTTTGTTTGTACTTCTATAGATATAGAGAATGATACCAGTCCCTGCTGAGAAATGTGATATTCCAGGCATTTCTCAAATATGGGTGAAATGCTGGAGCACAGTCCCTTACTGACAGACATTAATGAATCTAATAAATAGCGGACTTTAGTTCAAACAAACACATTATTCCAAATGACAGAAGTGTAAGCATGACTAATTAATGCATTTGCTAATATTTGTTCCCTATTTATGAGAACATTACCCTGAGTTAAAACTAATTACCTGTATACATACTTCAGAAACTTCATCCATGTCTCTAAGACTAGGTTTCCTCTTATGTTTAATATAATGATGATTTTCTGTTTCTTTATTTTTTTAAAGAGAGAAGGACAGTAAGAGAGAGCAAAAGAAAGAGAGAGAATTAATTTTTATTGAGTTTTTCACTTGGCTTTCGTTGCTCTGACACTTTGTTGTGTACATGGGTGCTGGGGTTTGAACCCATGTACTCACGCATGCTGGGCAAGCATCGTAACCGTCGAACAACGGCTCCTGCCCTTCTGTGTGTTTTAAAGATGTCATGCACAGACACTAATCCAGAATAATTTAATATTACAAACCCATTTCTTTAAAAACTATGTTTCTGAATCAGAAGAACTTTCTTGTACAGATTTGAAAGCAAGATTTGAACTGCTTGTCCAAGTTGTTTAGTTGCTATAATTCTTTGGAAAATGAAGCATGATATAAGAAATAGAGATGACCTGACACAATCTTTACACAAACCCCAAGTGAGACCTGGGCATTCTGCTATAAAGGCAGCTCTACATGCTGGTGAGCTTTTCATTCCATAACACTTTATTTTTGAATTTGTACATAAATTAGAAGAGCTCTTCAAATCCTGAGCTAGAACATGACCAAATACTGTTATTTTTTAGAAAAGTAAAAAGAATGATTTTTCTTTTTACTCCTCAGTAATTTAACCCAAAAATGTATGGTAATGGTGAAAGGATGCTTGTCTTTGTTTCAACATATATTTCTCTCTTTAAGATACAACATGATTTAATGAAGTTCTTCATTTCTGATGTGGAACTGCTTACTATGGTATATTTTAAAAACACATGCATTTCTTTATCATCCCATAGTTGCTACTGAATATATGAGTACTATGAGCAATCAAATAAAACTGTTGTATTTAAGTAGAGGTGATGAGCATTTAATTTTATCATAAGACAAATGTATGAAACATCACAGCATTCTTATAATTCAAACCTTAAAATTTTATTCAAATAAAGGGAAATGTCTATCTTCTTTATAGGGTACAATATATAAGTTAATAAATTAATTTTAAGTCAATAAATGAAATGTGAAATTTTAATGGATGATTGTCTGTGAAAGAAGTGAATCTATAAAGATGTTGAATTTTCTGCAGATAATTTTTGAATATTCTGGTCATAAAGTTTCCATCTCTGAACTCTTTAAAAGTTCTGGGCAAAACTCAAGACCCTTCTTGATTTTAAAGTGACAGAAAAAAATTGTTCACCAATTTAGTTTCATGGACAAAATTTAAGAATCTTCCTTATTCATACATTGAACAACCTCTGCTTTTGGTACCTAAAATAATTGTCAGTAAAGAAATCCAAATGTAAATATAACTTCCTTTTTGTTTGGGGCAATGGAAAACAGAGCGGTGCATATTACAGAACAATGAACAAAATACAGTCTTGTGATATAGTACAACATATAAAAACAGAAAAACATTTTGTATCTGTTCATTCCTTTGTAGTAAATCATCCTGTGGGAATGCATTAGGTCTATTCATTTTGTTTCCTAATGAGAGTTACTGAGCCCATATGTTACAGATGAAAGAAACATCAATGCAAGATAAATAGCCAGGAAGGTCCTTTTAGCCTTCTCAACTGACTCTTGAAGGACTTTTCAATGTGGACACACAGATAATGATTGCTCAGTGTCACACATCTAATAAATACTGAGAAGTGATCCTAAACTGAGCACTGAGCATCTAAGTCCAAACCAGGCTTTCTGTCATTCTGCTTTGTGTCCCTTCCTCTTGATACTGTGTGTGACAGAATTATAAAATGACTACCAGGGATTTTGATCAAGGCTAAGAAAGGAAACTATTAAATGTAGGTGATTTGGTAATGATGCAGACCTTCAACAACTGTGTTCTATTTGGATACTATAATATTTGATTTTTAGTTTAGTAATATAATTACTAGACACATAGTGAAATTTATTATATTAGAAGTACCAAGGCACTCAATATAAACATAATTTAAAATACCTACAAATCAATGTGTTTATATTTTTATGATAATGATAACTTCATAGGAACCTATTGATATTTTTATTAAAATAGATAAAATATCCTGTGCCAGACAATGCTTAACGTTCTACATCACCACATGAAATAGATAAAAGAGAGATAAAGAACTTGAGAAAAGTTATTCAGCAAATAAAAAATTCAAGGCAGAGTTTCAAATCCTGTTCTAGAAAATTATAAAATCAGTGATCTTCTCTAATTAAATGAAGTTTAATATACAAAATAAAAAATTAAGATACCTAATTGGAAAGAGTGAAAAATTTCTTACAATGAATGTATTTATATTGCTAACACATTATTAATGCAAAACCAAGTTCTAAAATTACTAAAAATATCAACCACAGTCAAAGTAAGTAAAGTTTGTGCCTATGTAATTGCCACTGGAGTGCATATTGTCTTTTGATCTTTAATCTATTGTATTTTATTTGGGAGTGAAAACATATTCAAAATTTTAAAAGTATACTGGACAATTGAAAAGAGAACTCCATGCACACTTCTTTCTACTGGTGCACTGGCCCTTGGCAGTTAAGCCGGGAGTGGTGTGATCACTTTGAGGACAAATGTTTGCCCTCCCAACTTGCCACTACCACCTAAGGAGTGTTTGCACTGCATTAATATTTCAACCACTTAAGTAAAAGCATTAGTACCCTATTAGGAATGCTAGTCAAATTTCAATATTACCTAAGAAATATTCTCAAAATCGCCATGAGAAGTTAGTTGTGTTGGAGATATTTCCTGAAACTATAAATATACCCAATAGATAAAACGAATGTGTTTAATACAGAGGCAGAGGTTAATCTTGTCAATATTTATTAACTAATAATGTTCACATATAATTATTAAAACTGTATATTAAATTGGGAAATAAATACCAAAGTGTCTCCCTGATTTCAAACACTTTCCTTAGAACAAAGGGAAAAGCAGCCCTTAAAACAAATATTGATGGCTTTCCATCAGGACTTGTACTAGAAAATATGACTGCCATTCAGTTAAGAGAAGTTGCTGGACTTATTTTTCTTTCATTTATTTGTTCCTTTTCTTCCCTGCAGAAACTTCCTTTTTCTCACTGCTCTTTTCCTTCTGAGTCCTGCTAAAAAGACTGCTCAGACAAGTGG
>PVKS010015501.1:0-45868 GCA_004027875.1 Aplodontia rufa | reverse complement strand
AAAACACACAGCCAAGGACAGGAAACCCCAAAACACAGCCAAGGACAGGAAACCCCAAAACACACAGCACCAACAGCAGCAAACACCTCGGGGAGAAATCAAGTCAAGTGGACGGGCAGGGCAGCAGTAGTCCAGCCTCAGCCCTGCCCAGCACTCTGGGCCTCAGTTTCCCCCCTTGGTTCCCTGCTCTGCCTACTTCTGAGTTTGAACGGGAGTTGTGCAGCTTGGCTCTGACCCCCAATGTCCTCCAGGAATTCTGGCCCTGCCTGCAAAGCGGAGCCCTGGCTGGCCCTGGTGTCTTGGTCCGGACTTTTCTTCACCGACAAAGCCTGAAAACGGTTTGGTCAAGCACCTGCCTGACGTGGGCAAGGGGTGCCGAGCGGAGCCCACCTGGTGGAGAATCAGACATCCACAGACATCCAGGTCTTCCAGCCACGATAGACCACCCAGGTCTGTGCCACCCCCACTCAGCACACAGACTCCTGATGCGGTGCCAATGCGGGCTCCGAGCTGCCTCCCACGGCAGGGTGGGAACAGGCCACCCCAGGCCCACCCAGAGGGTCCCTGAGCCACAGGGTCCCTGAGCCAGAGGCCCTGGCACTGCCCCATGCCCCACAGCCAGCTAGCCCGGGGCAGAGCCTGTGGTCCACCTCATCTCATGCCCTCTCCACACCAAGGGACCAGTAGCCCAGAATTCAGCCAATGTTGATGTGGCCCCTGGCCAGCTGCGGGGACACGTCCCTGCCAACATGCAGATTCCTAGGGTCCCAGAGGCCAGAGAAGCCAGCAGCAAGTGAGGGCTTCAAGGGAGCAAAGACAGAGGGCAGAGGATGCTACTGCACGGGCCAGGGGTCACGGAAGGCACCCAAGAAGACCACCATGGCTCTGTAAGGAAGGCCAGAGGAAAGTTCCAGATGGGGTTACTGCCTCTGCCCTCTGCCCAGCCAGCTCACCACCGCTGGAGCTCTGCTGCCCTCTGCTGGCCACCTGGGTATGGCGTGTGCCCTCCTGGCCCTGCCTCTGGACACTGGTCACTCACAGGCCCTCACCTGCATGCAAATCACCTCTGGTGCCCAGCCCACTGCCAGGACGTGAGGCGGAGCTCTGCAGGCATCTCCTGGGTTTACAGGGTGCTGGAGATGCCAGCCTGCCCAGGCCCCACTGGGACCAGCTCCAGCAGCAACACCTGCCCTTGGCCACAGGGCCTGCATGCAGGTGCTGCGTGCAATCCTCGTCTTGGACCTCACCTGAGACAGCTGACATCAGGACCCACGACCTGGAACAATGCACAGAGCTGCTAGGGCTCGCTGGAGATGCAGACCCCTCCCTCCACCACAGCGCCCAGAGTGGGGGCTGCCCAGACGGCTCGACCATTGTCAGGTGACGCGGGAACCATGCAACGCACCTCATGCACGCCTCAGCCCCTAGCACCCCAGGAGGTCGCTTCTGTCCCATCACACACCACCAAAGGGGCCCAGAAGAGAGCCTGAGCGGTTCTGGGGCCAAGCCCTGCAATCCCCGGCTCTCCCCCATGCTCTACTGCTAAGCAGACCACAAGGCCATCTCCTCAAAGACCCCAGGCCACTGTGGCTTATAGGGCTACGCCCAAGGTGTGGCTGGAACAGTGCTCTGCCAGCGGCACTCAGCCTCACGCCTGCTCCATGGACCCCTCTGGCCCAAGGCAGGTAGCTCTCCTGATGACGTGCCATCCCTCCGCACAAGCTCCACCCCCGGTCTCAGTGGCCTGGAGTTTGCCATCCACGGTCCGGCAGAGCTCAGCCCTGACGAATTCCACACACAGGTAGCTCAGGACAACAGTTTAGCACCTCGGCTACGGAGGCCAAAAGCAGGGAGACCCCCCTGCCTCCACAGCTCGGGGCCCCTGGCCTCTCTAGCCTCTCCAGTCATTCCATGAAAAGCCCACCTTAGGTCCAGTCCCCACCTCTCAACATGCCAAAGATCCTGCTCCCAAACAGGGTCATGGTCACAGTGCTGCGGTGAGTCTGGGACCTATCTTTTGGGGGAGCGACACACAGATGTCCCCAGGCTGCAGCTGGGCCAGCTTCCTGGGCATCACTGGGGGTGGCGAGCCATGGCCCCAGGCCTGCTGATCGGAAATGGAATGTCCCTGCTCCTTGGGGACCAGACAGGGTGGCACTAGATGGAGAGAGGACACTGGGATGGACAATTTAAAGACCTGTCAAAGGGGCTCCTGGAGGACATGGACTCCAACAGCTGAGGACAGGTGCAGGTGCTGGGCAGGAAGGGGCCAGTGGAGGAGCTGCCCCAAGCCCCGAAAGAGCTTTCCCCTCCGCCATCGCCATCCCCCCAGGAAGGCAAGGCCTCTGCCTCAGATCTCTGCAGCCAGTCTGTCAGGAAGAGGTGACAGGAGGTGACTGGTCCAAGGACTGGGGTCCCGATGAAGGTCCCTCAGGTGAGCCCTGACCCCGCTCCCCTCCTCCCCACCTGAAAGACTCTGGGCCGGGGCTGTGCTGGACTCTCTGGGACAGTCCTGGTGATGCCTGCATCCAGGGCCACCATCTGGGCCTCTGTGCTCCGCAGGTGAAGCCACTGCACAAGTGAGGAAGGGGACGAAGAGCGAGCTCCCACCACCACCTGAGCACCTGGCCTCTGCTCCCCTGGATGGCAGTGCCCAGAACACCCTGGCCAGGGGGCAGCTCAGCTCCCGGTTTCCTTTGCTCCCTCAGCCCAGTGGACCTGCGCAGCCCCGCTGCCCATGCTGAGAAGCCGCACGGGAGGGCCTTCTGGCTCAGAAAGCAAGAAGGGCTACTTGGTCGCCTAAGGCCCTGGATTCGGGACCCAGAAAGAATGAGACAAAGAGCAGCCAGGAGGAGCACCCGCTGCGCACCTTACATGCTGCCCGGCCCTGCCCAGAGCGACTACACCGTGCCCAGGGGAGGGGAGAGCGGGAAGGAGGGGCAAGCAGCCCTGGATGAGGAGGGGACCCAGGACCATGTCGTCTGGGCCACACTAAACACCCTGCTCCCCCTGGCCTCGGTTCCCTATCCGTAAAACATAGGGGTTGGCACCTCCAGATGTAGGATCCTGGCCTCTGGCCTCTCACTGCCTTTGAGGAACCTTGGCCCAGAACCATCCTCTCTCAGGTGCCTAAACCCCCGTCCTTCCTCTCAGAGGGAAGGGAGCCCAGCAGCTTGGCTCTGGCCTGGTATGCAGTAGGGCCAGCAATCTGCAGACGTGGCTGGGGCTGGGCGGGCAGGGAGGCAGGGGACGGCACCACCTATCCTGGGGCAGAACACCCAGAGTCCCTCCCTGCCTCCGGTCACGGGGGTTCACTTGGCAACCAAGGACAGGGCACAGGGATGCTGCTGGTCCATCAAGACCGCAGATACTGTGGCTGAGCAAAGCATCGAGTCCCAGGGAGTCCCTGGCCCGTGTAGGCAAGAAGCATATACCACACCATGGTCAGCAAGCTGGACTTCCTCGACGCCCTTCCAACTGCTCGACCTACCTCCATCCCCCAAAGACGGGACGGATGCATGGGAAAGCCACCGCCACCTCCATACCCCAAAGGAGGGACAGATGCGCGGGAAAGCCACCACCCGCCAGACCATGGGAGGAGCAAGAGGGGCCCACCCTGGCCTCCAACTTGGTGGCTAAGACGGGGGACCCACTTCTGCCCCACCTCATGCCCAGGGGAACTTGCTGGTGTCCCAGTCATTCAGTGAGGTCCTCTGTGTCCAGCTATGGAGACATTGAGCCACAGCAAGGGGCTGGAAGGGAGCCACCAAGGTGGGAGAGAGGGGCTCAGCAGCATGCCAGTGACCTTCCCTGAACCCTCTGCCCACAGGGAACCATGGGATCATTCGGCCACCTAGAAAAAGGCCTTTCTGTGAGACCTTCCCAAGGGGCTGCCTTTCAAATTCCCCAGCAGCTGAGCCTTCTTTGCTTAGGATGAAAGGATGTTAACTTTTCCTGGCCAGACTGGGACAGCCCCTAGGGACTTATTAGAAGTACAGGTCCTCAGGGCCAGGACCCCTTCCCAGGGGCTCAAGCCTGACATGCGGCAGGCACTGGGCTCCAGAACCGGGTTCAGCCAGAGGGGTCTTCACTGCGGACCCTGCTGCTGGTGCCCGTCTGCCTCCTGAGACAATGCGCCCATCAGCTGTGATTAACAGTCCAGGCCACCACCTCCAGGGACAGAGAGGCAGGTCAGACTCACCTGGCGACAGGTGTTGCTGGGGCCCCAGCCCAGGTCTGGATTAGGCAACAGCTGTGGGAACCCGGGAGCAGCCAGGCGCATGCAGGCCCCTGCAGGTGTGGGTCCACCACCCTGGCAAGTTCCCCATTGAATTACCCCGAAATGTGATCAGAGGGGGGCACCGCCCACAGGCCGCCGGTGCCGTCTGCTGGCCACTTTGATGTGAGGGGCACCAGCCGTGCCCCCACGCCCCCTCCTTTGATTTTTAAGAGCAGTGTGGTGGCAAGTCCCACTCTCCTCTATACCAAGGGACTGTCCCAACCTTCACATGAGAACCGCCAATTATCCGAGGCAGGAAACCCAATCCAGGCCCAGGGAGAGCAGAGTCCTGCTGCCGTGTGCAGCACAGAGACCACATGAAAGGCAGACCCGCCTGCTGTGACCCGCTCCAGGTCCCTAACCCTAACCCCCGTCCAGCCTCCTGCACTGTCAGGGCAGTCCAGGGAGAAGAGCTCCCAATGGCCTGCACTTGCCTAGGTGAGGACCCCGGGCCACCCCACAATGGCCCCAACATGGAGCCTCCTGCCCCTTCGTAGCTGCCCCCGGCCCTCCGCACAAGGCCAGCGTCTGGCCCTGCCTCCTGCGTCTTCCCAGCAGCCCAACAACAGCCACCGAGCGAAACCACAACACAACCGCCCTGTGAAGCAAAGACCTGGTGGGGGCTGGCCAGGGGCTTGTCTTCCACCCCTGCTTCCCTTCTTCCCCCCTTAACTCGGGCCAATGTCCGATGCATCTGTGTGCGCAGCCCTCAACAGCACTGCAGCACGGGTGTGCACCTGCCCTACGCCCTCCTCCCTGCTGCAGGCGGGCAGCAGGTTCCAGAGAGCAAACCAGCTGCAGACCCAGCCCCAGGACTCCAGCTCCTCCACAGCGCACCTCAGCCCATGTGAAATGCCACGGTCATGGCGCACGAGCTCCGTCCAAAAGAGCCCCAGGTTGTGCATGCTAACACAGCACCAAGTGCGGTAAACAGTGCATCCGGCTGTGTTTAGGAATGACCACAAGGCCTGGACGGCTCAGTGCCAAGGGCTCTTGACCCCCGGCTGGCGGGAGCCCAGGATGCGCCACCTGCGGGCTCCGGGCGCCACATGGCCACTGTTCCCCAGACCGCCTGGGTCCCCAGCTCAGGTGGGAGGATCAAGGGGCACGCCTGCAGTCCCTGTCACTAGCAAAGATGGCCAGCACCGTCCCCACCCTGCGGACCCACTCTGCCAGAAGGGAACCGGCTCTTCTGTTCTGCGCCTTCACGTTCATTTGCAATGAGCTTACCTAACTTCCTGAAAGTCACGACGTTTGAATCTGATAAATTTGGGGAAGAGACACTTTGATAGCATCAACTCCTCCTGCCACAAAGACAGGAGATCTCCAGTGGGCAGAACTCCAGCGAGACCCCAACGCCCTCTTGTGGGGAGCAGGCAGGACCTGTGGCTATGGTGCCACTCACAGTCTGGTGACCCTCTGGGGCGCAACTGACTTCAAGAAGGGGCGACTATCCCGGTGGGCCTGACCTCATCTGGTGATACTTTAAAAGCCCAGGGCTCTTTCTGAAGAGCCGGGGATCTTGGGGTGAGCAGGCTCTCTGCTCTGTGAGGGTGAGGGGCCATAGATAACAGATGCAGGTGGCCTCTTGCTCCTGAAAGCAGCCCCAGCTGCCAGCCAGCAAGGGCACGGGGATGTCAGTCCAGGACTTCAAGTAACTGAGCTAGCCTGGACGCAGGCTCAGCCAGAGCCCAGGGGACACAGCCCCACCCACACCTTGATATCTCAGCCACCTGAAAGCCCTGAGCTGGACGTGGCCCGCAGAGCCACGCTCTCACGGTGGGCTGTTGGGCTACCCAGCACGGGCAGTGACGGACACATCCTCCGGTGCCAGTCCACAGCGGTGGAGCTGGTGCTTGGGACGATGGGTGTACAACTTCAAGCATCTTTCCCGATACCGACGCTAAGGCCCTGAGGACTGTGCCTGCTCAGCAGCACCTTTAATGACACAGCTGTGTGACTGATCCCAGCGTGGTTCGCAGCCAGGCCTTGCTGAATTCTTACTTAGCAACTGGTCTTCTACGTAGACGACACAGAGAATGGGGTGAGCTTCCGATGCGAGTTTGCTTGGTTTCCTTTGCTTCTCTTTGCTGCGGGGGACGAAGCCGGGCTCCTGCTGCTGAGTGGGGGCTCTGCTGAGGAGACACAGCCCAGCCCTCAAAGCCGCTCTGGTCTGCTGAACGCTTACTTCCCAGGCCTTGGTGAGCTGGCTGGGATCCGCTGTTCCTCATTCAAGAACAGGACCATCTCGCCATCTGGGAAGTTCCTCCCTGGAGATCTGGGCAGCAGGGCACCCCACGGACTCAAAGTGGGGACACAGAGCTAAGTGAGGTGAGGGGCTCTGTGGGAAGGAGGTAGCAGTGATGGGAGACTGATATTCAGGGAAACTGAACAGATAAGAAGAATGAGAACCAATCAGAGAAAGGAGCTCACAACCCCCACAGGAGCCCCAGGGTGCCTGGAGGCAGTGGTGAGGGAGGGTGGGTGCAGTGGCGCAGGTGTCCACAGATGGAGGGGCAAGTGACAGATGGAGGGGCAAGTGACCCAGCTCTGTCCCCCACGTGAGCCAAGGCGGGCACAGCAACACCCTCATGCCCACATCCTGGCTGCAGACGCTCCTGCACCTGAGGGACCACGGCTTCTAGGACACGGACCTTTCCAGACACAATGCAAAAGGCCAGGGGAGGCCAGACGCTGAGCCCTGAGCGCTCAAACGGCAGCAGCTGCACAGCACCAGGACACGGAAGCCGGAGGAAGAGGCCCCTGCCCGCCAAGCGCGGGCAGCCAGCACCAGGGCACACACGGTGGCCGGCCTGAGCCCCAGAGCAAAAGCAGCGGCCCAACTCCCCCAGAAGACAGGCAGGACGACGGAGGCCAGAGAACCAGGCAGGGACAGGGAACACGGCTGAGCAACCCCAGCAGGACACACAGGACAGGACGCTGCGTGGTCCCATGACACTCCTGCAGAGCAAGGCGGAATCCAACCAGCCGCAAGAAGACAGCATTCTCCATAGTCACCTGCCAAGTGTCACGGTCACAAAAGCCAGGAGGACTGAGCCCTGTCCCACAAGGCTGGAATGCGGGCAGATCCTGAGGACAGGGGAAGCGACCGCATGGCCTCCCAAGTGCGCAGGTGTGGCTGTGCTGCACTCAGGCTGGGAACGACCCACTAGAGTGACTCGGGAGAGCTGCGCGCTGCCCTGGCAGCTCCTCCAGGCTGGCCGCTGTCTGCACGCATTCATTAAACACCACAAGCCCACCTCTGCTTGCCGATCACAGCGACCACGTCCCCAGGGCCGTCCTGACTCAGAACCACTGGGGCCCAGCCAAAGGAGAGCACAGGCCTAGCCTTCCCGACATGGGGTGATGCCAGTGCGCCTGCAGAAACTGTGCTGGGTGAGGGAAGCAAGACCATCCCCAGGTCCGGGCTGCAAGAGCCGGCTGGGGAGGTGAGGCCTCCAGGCCATGGGGCTTCCATGGCTGCCAAATGGTCTCCTCAGGGACCCCCCACTCATCTGCCCCCTCTACCAGGGCCAGCCTCCTGCTGATCCTGGCCATGGAGACAGTCCCCTGGGCTCCTCAGCCACAGCCACCCTCAGCCTCGCCTCTTCTTCCTTCAGCCTCCTTGAGGGGCTGGGTGATCCAGCAGGGAGACCCCTGGCCCCACACCCAGCCAGAGCATGAGGGGCAACCACAGAAAACAGCAGGAGACGCAGCAGAGCTTTCTCCACCACGGCTGCACAGCCACCGTGCTCCAGAGAGCGCAGTAGACCACCACCCCTCCCCAGCCTGCTACGGCAGGACACAGGTAGACCGTCACCCCCTCCCCATCCAGCACAGCCCAGTCAGAGCTCAGCTTCCTCAAATTCAGCCCGTTTGAAACTGAGAAAGGAGCAAACCTCAGGGGTTGGCAAGAGCCCCCAGAATGCCCACGAGACCTCAGCAGCAGCCTGCAGGCACCAGCAAAACCAGCCAGGCTCCTCCCTGTCCTACGCACACTCCCCCAGGGCCAACGACCTCCAGTACCTCTCCTGAGGGCCTCCCTGTGCCCAGCACAGGTCACCCAAATTACCCGCCGCCTACCAGGGACAGTCAGAGCGCCTCTGCACACAAGCCCAGGGAGCTGCGCATGTGCGCAGCAGGGTCAGAGGGGGACGAGCAGAGGCGGGCCAGCGGGCACACCTGTCCAGCTGACTAGGGGCCTGAGGACTAGGCTCACCTGGAGACGTGCACACTTTGAGTCCAGATGGACCAGGCTCCGGCTGTGCCTCGCAGAGCACTTGGGGGACATCCACGGAGATGGCACCACTCAGAAAGCAACAGCAGCTTTTCAGGGTTCTGGGACCCAGCAGCAACAGACAGCAGTCTGCAGAACCCTGTCCCACCACTAGGTGGCACCCACACCTCAGAGGAAGGGGCCCTGGGCCCCACCCTGTCCCCAGAGGAGCCCATGTGCCAGGGAGCTGCCCTGTAGGGTCCTCCTGGACCTCCTGGCACAGCTATAGGAGGGACCTCAGTCCCCAGCACATGCGGTCTCCTAACCCTTCCCTCTCATGACCCTGCGCTCTGGGGCTGCAAGGTGTCCCTGAGCCCCGTGCAGTATGTGGTCCTCGAATCCCAGTCCCACGCAAGCTGACAAGACCAGAGAGCTCCTGTCATGCATGGACCCCAGCAGTCTCCTCTGTGAAAAGACTGGGGCCCACGGATCAACCGCCTGAGCTGACGCTCAACCTGGATCCCGAGTGAACCGAGATATCAGGGCCTGCAGCGACTTCCCCCACCTCCCCACCCCAGCCCCGTGGCACACACCAACACGCCAAGTAGGGCACCACGGGCCCATACACCACTCTGCAAATCGCTCAGCTGTGTCCCTCTCCACAGCTACAAAGCAGCAAGCACGGACACCTCAACCAGACGTCTGGTCACCTTCACCCCAGGAGGCAGAACCGGAGAGGTGAGGAAGGAGAACGCAATATCGTCCTTTGCAAGAATTATCATTAAAATTACTAGCATTCTGATCCACAGAGAAACCCAGTCACCCAATCATGCTCACACAAGCATAAAATAATGAACACATCCAAAATTCCCTTCCGTGTAAAACCACCGGCACCCCCCTTCAACGCCCCAGAATCCGCGGGTGAACCTGCATGGCTCCCACGCAGCGAGGCACCCTGGGCTGCAGGGTGCAAGGGAAGGCCACTGCCTCTTGCTCTCAGTCTGTCTTCAAGGCCCCCAACGTCACCTCCTCACTGGAAACGTAAACATGTCACTGAAGCAGCGTGGATGGGCAGCAGCCTGGCGCAGTGCAGCCCATGCTAGAACCGGGCCTCAGCGGTGGCTGCTGGGCAGCACACGAGGGCCCAATTCTTGTCCCAGACTCCGCTGGGCCCTGCCGAGTGGTCTGTCCATCTGTTCCTGCTCTGTTCCTCCACTGTCTCTTCTGCAGCCAGCGTCAACCTGGGCCAGCATCTCCGCCTGCCACCCGGCTGGCAGCCACCTAGTCGTCACCTGCAGAGCTGCAGGTGTGGGTGCTGGCACAGCCGCTGCATCAGCTCCTCCTCCTTGGGCTCCTCCAGGACGTGCCTGCAGAGGCAGAAGACACACAGTGGCCTCGCCGAGCCACGCCAAGCCTACAGGGAGGCACGAGTCCCCTTAGTGCGTGACAGGGACATGGCCACCAGGACACAGATCCAACTGCCATAGCACTCACACCATCCTCACAGGCCACAAGAGGGCGCTGGAACGAGGCTGGGCCCTGCACTCCTGCCCACCATGCAAAGGGCAGACGAGGCCAGCAGAAGCCCCAAGAGCCAGAGCACCCAGCTGCACGCGTGCAGGGGCACGAGGCCCACAGCAGGCAACCTCTGCGGTGGCGGGCCACTTTCTGGACCAGCAGAGAGCAACATCCAAGTCGCCACAGAGGAGCGGTGCAGCTGCCGTGGGCCCCCACACCCCTGGGACCATCGGGGGTAAGCTGCAAGGAGGTCCCTTCTGCGTGTTGCAGCTAAAGCAGGGCTCCAGCCCCACGCGTGGCCTGGCTTAGCTGCTGTGACCTGCCCAGCTGTGGCATGCAGACAGGGACACGGAGGGGGTGGACCTATGGGACCCTGAAGCTGCTGCCTACACCCATCCTGCTGGCCGCTGCTGTGCACCCAGGACTGCAGGCAGCACCCTCCCGTCCACACACCTGAACATGAGCTCTGTGGTCATCAGGCAGGTGGCCTGGGTCCCAGCGCACGGCTGCTCATGGCTGCGGGGGTCCCACCTGTGAAGGAAGTTCTGGCAGGCGGGAGGGGGGCCAGCTGAGTGTGGGTCCTTCATGAGGCCAGCCCCAGCTGCTCCCAGGCCCCACATGGGCCAGCGCCACCACAGGGAGCTGAGCAGCTCACCCTGGTCAGCTGGACACCGGGGCAGCAAGACCTCTCTCCTGCTACAGCAAGGTACCCGAGTTCCTCCTCCAGCTCCGGCTGAGGGCCTGAGAATCACCAGTCCCATGCCAGGAGCGTCCCAGGAGGCCCAGCAGCAAGGCAAGCAGCACCAAGCCCCAGGGAGGGCCACTTGAACTATGTCCATGGCCAGCCCCAACCCAGTACCAGGAAGGGCCACCCCCAGCAGCCCCCGGGACCCACACACTGGAGACCAGCACAGGCCTAGGCGGGGATTTCCATACCTCCAAAAGCAGGGCCAGAAAGAGGTTGACCCAGATGACAGAGGACACTAGCCACCAGGATACAAAATAGATCTGGGACCACCTGTGGAGACAGGAGCACCGTGCACACTGCGGGTTGCTCACCCATGGCATCACACCAGCACCCCACTGAAGAAGCAGCTCACCCAGCCCACAAAACTCGGCTTCCAGGCCAGGCCTCGCTGCCAGACCCAGCACCTTGCCCAGGGGATCTCTCTCTCCAAAGCCCAGGCGACGGCAGGCCATCGGCTCCCCCTGCCCCAGCACCCCCAGGAGATTAAGCTCAGGTCCACCACCATCGCCCCGGTGCAGTGTGCATGGGACGCAAGGTAGCCTGGGCACAGAAGCCAGCCCTCCCTGGTGGAGCCAGGCCTGGCATCTGGGGCCTAGCGCTGGTGTGGCAGAGAAGCCATCTGCTCAGTCGTGGCCCAGGGCAGGACTCACGGGCCCGCGTAGCGCCGGTACGCGTCCACAAGCACCTGCCAGTTGTTTACCACCATCAAGTTCCACAAGGTGATCAGGGCGGCCTGCAGACACAGAGCAGGGTCTGGGAGGGTTTCCTCGGGGGACCCAGGGCTGGGGGCTGGGGGGCTGCAGGACTCACTGCAAAGTCATCGAAGTTGTTGGCCCAGTACTCCAGCTGCTCGAAGCTTCCACAGGGCGCTGAGCCATTAGTAGGGGCCAGGCTGAGGGACACGACACCCCAGGTCAGGGGCAGGGTCCAGGTTAGCTGCGCCCACCACTGCCCTGCCCCTGGCAGGGGACACTGCCACCAGGAGGGCCTTGAGGCACGGTTGCTCTGACCCCCGCCCCGCCTCACAAGCATCTGCAGCCTGGACCCAGGAGTGTGGGTGGGAGGACACCCAGGGCAGGCACCAGGGGAGCGGGCATCCCACCCCTCCTGCACCCCCAGGGCCCATCACCTGCTATTTCTGGGAGCCACGACGACACCTTGAAACAAGCTGATTCCTAAGATGGCAAACATGTAGTACACCACCTAGGAGCCCGTCAGCCCATCAGCCCGACCGTGCCCAGAGCCAGCTGTGGCCAAAAGGCCAGGTCCTTCTGCCCTGGGCACAGCCCCCAGCCATACGCATTGCTGCTTCAGAACATAGCCAGCCTCCTGGGGCCAGGGTCAACACAGGCACCAGTGGGGCAGGCAGGTGTGTCCACCCCAGAGGGCCTGGGTGCTGCTTCCCAGTGCCCCCAGCTGCCAACCCGGAAAGAGGGCTCAGGGTCCCCACTGGTCATGGCTCCCCCAACCTCAGCCACCAGACAGAGCCAACCAGCCCCAGTGGCAGGTGGCCCTGGGAAGGGACTGGGATGTGCCATGGCTTCTGCCTGGCAGACACAGCCCGAGCCCCAGAGACTCCTGGGAAAGGAGCACTGACAGCCTCGTCCTGGGGCTCCCATGTGTGGTGCGGCCTCCTACGGGAGGGCTGCAAAGCCACCAAGGGGGTGGGAGGGGCTGCCAGCCACGGCATCCTCGGCCCCTTCTCCAGGCTCCTTACCCCAGCCTCACGTTCCCATGGCCTCAACAGCCCCAACCAGGGAGGCCTGAGTCAGCCCAATGCTGCCTCCCGTCAGCCGCCACGGAGGACCAGCCACCCAAGGCCCCTGCCAACAGCACCCCCAGGACTCACCACCAGGATGCCGCCAAATGCCCGCAAGTTCTGGACAAGGCCCAGGATGGTACTGGCCACCACGGCCATCAGCTGCAGGCAGGAAGAAAATGCAGCCCCTTACTCCCCATGCCCCACTGAGGGACACCAGCACCCACTGCCCTGGTCCTGACCAGAAAGGCAGGATAGACACACAAATTACCATCAAGCCACAAGCCAAACACCCATATGCACCCTGCAGCTGCCCACACACACCAGAACACACCTGGACACCCAGAGCCACCCACTCCTAGACACACCTGGATACATACACCTAGATGTGCACCCCACAGCCAACCACGCACATCTGGGCACACCTGGATGCATACCTCGCAGCCACCCACACACACCTGGGCACTCCTGGACACGCAGCCTGGCCACTCACACACACAACCCCAGCTGTTCATACCCACAAACACCCAAACAGCTCTCCAGATCTTCCATCCACCCATGCATGTCCTCACACCCCACTCAGTCCACCCGTACACAACACACACACGCACCCATTTGTACCCCACCCCCCGTCAACCTCCTGAGCACACCGAGTTCTGAGTCCCTCTTGACACAGCCCCGTGTCCAGGGCCTCAGACCCCTGCTGCTACCTGTAGAGCCCAGTTGGGCTCCAGAGACAGAGACCTGGAGGTCCAGGTGCTGAGCGTGGCTCTGAGAAAGGGGCCCCCAGGCTGCCGAGAAGCCCCCGCACCTGCACAGAGGCGGCTGCAGCACCGGGAGGCTGTGCGTGTGTAGAGTGTCCCACCCAGCAACACTGCAGGCAGGCAGGTGATGCCACCAGGTGGACACATGAGGGTGAGTGTGCAGGCACACAAAGCTAACCACATTTGTGCACGTGATCACGACCCAAGAATGCGTGGCGTGCACACTGCAGCTATGATGGGCTGTGTGCACGCGAGTGCTGAGTACGTGGACAGGTGAGCACCTATTCCTACACGCGTCTGTGGCCGTGTGTGACCATAGCTTCACATGGCTGCATACATGTGCCCTGTGTGCATGAGTACGACCCTGTGTGCACATGTGCTGCACACGTGTGTCATGTAGAAGGCACCCAGGAACACACCACCTTCCTGTGGGAAGTGTGAGCCCAGGGGCTGCACGCTCAGGAGGTGAAAAGTGGGCTGCGGGGGACCTGGACACCAGGAAGGGGATCCGACTCGGTTCACTGCTCCTGCGAGTTCTCAGGGCAGGCACAGCGAACTCTGCCCCAGTTCCAGCACCTGGGCCTGGACCCACTAACCACCTGGCTCCCCTAAGGGTGCTACTCCTGCTGGGTACATTAGAGAAACTGAGGCTCAGAGATGCCATGAGCCACCCCTGCACCCGGGCTGGGGCCCATGCCGGAGCCTTTCCAGCAGCCTCCCCAGCACACGGCTCTCCTGGGGCAGCAGGGCGCATGCCCAACCTCGCAGCCCTGCTCCCCCCACACATGGAGCGGGGCACACACCTTCATGTTGGGGATGATGCGCAGGAAGCGGAACACGATGAGCATGTTCACCAGCTGGGTCATCTCCCACAGGGACAGCAGCCCCTGCACCTGCGGCCTCCTGGAGAGAGACGTGGGCAGAGGGGAGAAGCCAGGAGACCCTCCACACAGGGGATCCCCGCATGCACAGCCTCACGGTGCTGCAGGCCAGGAGACCCCGATTAACAGGAGACCACTCAGGTCCAGAAGTGGCAGAGCTCGGTCCCAGCAGAACAGGGGCCCATCCCCACCCCACCCTCAGGGCCCCGACCTCTGATCCCATTTCCTGTCCTGCAACTCAGTCCCACCCCTTGGCCCTGCCCTACCACAACCCTGCTTCTACCCAAAACGTCAACCCACTGTTCCCAAGTCAGGACCGGGAGAAGCTCAGGTTTCAGTGTGCACTGGACACAAGGGAACAGCAGCCCTGGATGAGGCAACATGGCCCTTGCCCCCAAGGTGCCGCACACATAGCTCCTACAGGGCGCCCAGGCCACCAGCACGGAGAGTCCTAACAAGCACTAGGCCCACACCTGCTCCCGAGCACCCCTGTGAGGTCCCCAGGGGTGCAGGTGCAGAACTCTGCCCTACCCTGTCCAGGCCCACACTGTGCTCTGGGCCCAGCTCACCGTACCCACTGATTGCTGTCGGGTCCTGGGATGGGGCAGCCACACTAACGAAAGCTCTGGCACACCAGGACCTGCCACCCCTCCCACATGCCCCAAGGGTCCCTGCCCAGGCTTCCCTCTGCCTGGCCAGAGCCAGGGCCAATGAGGCAAGCACAGGCCCCAGTCTGGCTACTTCACGGGGGCAACTGTGGAGCAGGACCACCAAGGCCACACACTGAACAGGCACTCTCTCCAGGCAGCCTGACCCCCACGATCACCAGAGCCCTGGACCTGAGCCAGGGATGGCTCTGCTTCTGGACCCCAGCACAGGCCCAGGGCACTTCTCAAGGAGAAAGCCTGCTGCTCAGAAGAGGGCTCAGAGGGGCCGCTGCCCAGCCCCTGGCCACAGTGCTGCAGAAAGACCCTCACGGGCAGGGAGCAGGCTCTGCTCCCTTCACCATCCCTGCCAGGCAGCCAGCTCCACTCAACCACGCGCTGCGGCCACCCCGTGCCAGCACCTGGGACCACCCTGGGGTGCAGGGTGGGGCTGCCTGTGTGGCTGCAAACTCAGTCACCTACCAGCCTGGGTGTGGGAATCCGTACACGGACAGCGTGGCGATCTCCAAGACCTTCAATCACAGAAGAGAGAAAGCCTTAAGCAAAGCTAACAGTGCACCACGAAGCCGGCGCCCTACACCTTCTCCCCAAAAGGGCCACACCCCTGTGGTCTGCTTCCAGATGACAGGAATTTGTCACTCTGGCCTCAGGAATCGGGGACACAAGAAGTGATTTAATCAAGGACACTGAAAGGTTCAGTTGGTTTGGAGTCCGTTCCAAGGGTCCTCCTGGCTCAGGCCGATCACGCCCACACCAAGCATACCCCTTCCCCCAGCGTCAGGGAAAGGACACCTGGGTGCTGAGAGCATGGCCCGCCCTCCACCCCCACCTGAGTCACGCTGACTCATGGGTGGAGGCCGTGTAGGGCGAAGGCAGCCTCCCCCAGCTGCACTTGGAGGCAGAAGCAACCCTGCCCGCTGCAGGCCCTGGCACCCAAACAGCTCAGTCAGAGTGAAGGCAGCCCGCTCGCCCCAAGGCAGGAACCCAGCTCCCCAGGAGCTCTGGTCCTCAGGGACGCCTGGGATGGAGCATAGCACAGTCACAGGCCAAGCCCACACTGCCCATCCAGGACTCGCCAGCCTGGGGTGTCCCCAACCTTACCAGCAGGACCATGGTGAGGAGGCTGTCAAACAGGTTGCTGGTGTAGGACAGGTACCCTCGCAGGCCCAGGGCAAAGACCTTGAGCAGCATCTCCAGCAGGTAGTACACGATAAAAGCGCAGTTGAGAATCTGAGGGCACGGAAGGGGCCCAGCTCAAAACCACCACCACCCCTCATCCCCACTCTGCTGCCAAGGCCACCTGGCATCCTGCTTCCCACTCATCCTGCCCACAAGACAGGCCCACAGGGAAGGAGCAGGTCAAGCTTCCAGGTGTGCCTCCTCCTCCTGCTGCACCCCTGCCTCCATCGCTGACCCCAGGAGGCACGGCCATGGAGCCCCAGTGGGTCCACCACAGTGAGCCCCTCCTGAACAAGAGGACTGTTCCCTCCTGAACAAGAGGACTATTCCCTCCCTTTTAAAAAACAAAACCAAAATCATCCCAACTGACAAGATAAAGCCCCAGTCCCAGAGCTAGACAGCCAGGAAGGCCCCAGGGTCACACACCCTGGGGTGTCCTCTCTACACGCCGTCCATCCCCCAGCCTCTCCCACCCATGGAGCCACGCTGCACTCTGCACTAGGCCGCCCTGCCTCCGCCCTCTGGACCCTCCTCGCTGACAGCCTGACAGGCCAGGGACCCCAGAGCTTACCCCAAGGACAAAGTCATCTCGGTCCCTGGGTGGCACATCTGCGTCCCGCACCAGGAACACCTGTGAAGCCAGAGCAGGGCTTGTGAAGGGCAGCATGGCCAGGTGCGGGAGGGGGCGTGGGGAGGGTGTCAAGCCCACACTCACGCAAATGGACACAAGGTTTCCCAGGGCGATGAAGTTCCCCAGGTAGTCAAAGTAGTGGTGGCCGAAGAGGAACTGGGCACTCTGCAGCAACGGGGACCGGTAGGAGGGCCTCGGCGGGTGCTGGGAAGGAAACCACACGCTCAGAGCCCCCAAACACAGGCCCCCGCGGTGCTCTTCCTAACACTGAGGGGGAGCAACAACCTAACACGCACGGACACCTGAGGAAACCATGCTGCGATGTCACACGGTCACTTGACACTACGCAGAGCTCACACCCCAAACAAACCTGGAGTAAAGTGCAGAGCTGGTGAGGACAGCAGTGGGGACCAAGCCCGGAGCAAGCCACCCTAGGGTGGCAACGGGTGTGTGGCAAGCAGCGGAGGGCGCTCACCATCGGCCCCAGTGCTGGCACCCGCAGGAGACCAGCACTTCCCCAGCTCAGCACCCTCACTCAAGTGCCAGACGGCTCCTCCGAGGAGGTCCCTGCGTCAGCCAGGCAGAGTGAGCGTCCATCCCCACACAACACTCCATGCAGAAAGGAAAGGGTCCAGAAGACCCCAGGCCACAGAGCGAGTGCGGAGGGGAAGACGCACCCCCTGCACGTTAGAGAAACCGAGTGCTGTCCAGGCCCACACGCGCCTGCAGTGCGCAGGCCACTCCAGGCCATGCCAACGAGCCCTCTGGGGGCCCTCGAGTGCAGGTCCCCGTCCCCAGGCTCCCAATTCACCCTTCACCATCATGACAGGGAGTCCCCATTAGTGTCCCTGGCCACCAGTGAGAACAGGGAGGCCCTGTCAGCAGAGGGTGCTGGACATGGCGCAAGGGCACACACACTCTGCAGTGGGCCTGGGGTATGACCCAAGGACACCAAGCAGCCTCCAGCTACATAGTGCTCTAGGTGACCCAGAGACACAGAGGGCCAGATGCCACCTGCCCACTGCACAGCCTAGACACTGGCTGCTGGTGGCCTGGACCCTGCCACACCAGGGAAACACCTCCTGTGCGCCAAGCAGGCCCAGGGGAGGGGTCCCCTACCACACTCACGCTTCCTGGGCATTCCCCTCAGCCCAGGGCCCTCCCATACCCCAAGAGATGCTTCCTCGCATTAAACTGCCCACTTTGCCCCAGTGGCCCCTGCCTGACCACACGCACACTGCCACCCTGGCCGAGGCAGAATTTGGCATTCCTCATGGCGATCATGTGGCTACCTGGAGAATGTGTTCCCATGCCACCTGTGACATAAGAAATGACAAACCTCACGGTGACAGAGGTGGCTTCCAGGGGACAGGGAAGGGCCCTTCCCTTCTGCACTTTTAACTAGAGACTTCTCCTTTGGGAGCTGGCAGGATGTCTTGTCATCCGTATGCACTGATCAGCTCCCTGGAAGGCCAGGGTGATGGACAGGCGATGACCATGAGTTCCAATGACTCGAGGGGGCCACCCAAAATCACAGCCTGCCCATCATGGTAGTGCACTCCCATAATAATCCCTTCAGGAGGCTGAAGTAGGAGGGTCTCAAGATCAAAGCCAGCCTGTGCAATTTAACAAGAACCTGTCTCAAAAGTTTAAAAGGCCTGGAGATGTGGCTCAGAGTTGGAGCGCTTGTCTAACAAGCGCGAGGCCCTGGGTTCCAGGGGTTCCATCCCCAGGACAAGGGGCAAAGAAAATAAGACATCCTGCCCCCATGTTAGAATCTTCATGCTCCTGCACCTCAAAAATCAAATACAGCCCCCCGCACTCAGCATTTTGGGGCAAGAGGATGGTACACGACCAAGGCAAGGAGCCAAGGTTCCCAGAACCTCTGGAACCCACAGGGCTCTGCCACCCGTCCCATACCCACTCAAGTTCCAGCTATACCCCAGGACCAAACAGCTGGAATAGCAGCTCCCAGGGCTGCTGAATTTCTTGAAGTCAGAAAACCTCCCCAGGGGCTGGAGGGTGGCTCAGAGGCTACGGCATCTGCCTGGTCTGTGCAAGGACACGAGGGTTCGAACCACAGCACCACATACACAGCAGAGTGTCGGAGCAACGAAAGCCACATGAAAACCAAAGTTGATTCTCCCTCCCTCCCAGCCCCCGCCCCTCTCACTGTGCATCTCTCTCTTCGGGAGGGAAGAACCTCCCCAGTTTCCAGGAGCCAAATGCTCTCCATCCCCACTGCCCGCACAAGGGCCCAGGACTCCTGGGGCAAGGCCTAGCTCCGGGCATTAGAAGAATCCGGGTGATCGACGACTGGGGGAGTAGAGACGTGCTAACCCTGGGGGCCCCAGGCGGCCGGTTACCTCTCTGATCACACTCTTGTCCACCTCGTTGAAGAGATTCTGGAACTCGGCAGCTGATAGCAGCACACCACCAGAGGAGCGCACCTTCTGCAGAGGCCGGAAGCCCGGGTCAGCAGGCTGCGAAGGGGAGCCCCCCAGCCCCAACCCCAGGCTGTGAGCACTGGGCTGATCAAGCCACGCCCAAGACTCCCAGGAGAGCCTGGAGCCTAGGCACACGGGAAGCAGCTACCTCCATGATGGCTTGCTTGTGGAAGCTCCCCAGCTGGGCTTTCTCAAGCACCTGCACGAAGTCCCGGGGCTTCACCCCGACTCTGCAGAAAGAAAACCCACTCTGTGAGCACAGTCAGCCCTGCCCCGCAGCAGCCTGGCCGCCTGCTCATAGTGGGGAACGCATCTGCCACCCTGGGCAGAGCCATGGCTGGCGAGTACCCACATGGACCACAGCTGCACCACCACCTAAGATCCCCAGTGGACGGCAGCTCCACTGCCCTCGCTGCCAGCCAGAACCTCCCGGGCTGGCGAACAACACTGCTGCCACCAGGAAGCTGGCCAGAACCTTCTCAGGGATACCCTTGAGCCTCTGCCCACACCAGAGCATGGCAGGGTGGCACCCACGCCAGGCAGAAGCCGACTCAGTGGTGAGAACCACAGGAGCCCCAGCACCGGATACGGTGCTGCCTGATTCCACCTGGACGTCAAGTCTGGGGCCAGCAGTGAGGGCCGTGGGGAAAGCTCTAGAACTCCCCCTGCCCAAGGAAGAAAGGGCCCCAGCTACACTCACGCCTGGGGATCCCCAGCCTGCCCCGTCATGGAGGAGAGGACTTCGTAGGCGGCACGAGTCCCCAGCCGCCTCCGGAACAGTGAGGTCTGCAGAGATTTCTGCAAGAAAGATGTCCTGAGAAGCTGGTGGAGCCAGAGCTCCCCTGGTCTCCACCACCTGTCCCCAGGAGCAGGCAGAGGTGAGGCCTTGGCAGCCTTGACAGCGGCCAGCTACCATCAACCTAGGGCGCAGCCTCTCACCCTCGGGCTTCAAAGGGTGACTGTCCTTGGAGGGAGCTGGCCAAGACGTAGGGGAGCTGGAGCCTGACAGTGGCTCCCTGTGCAGCCACAACGGCCTCACTCCGGCACTCAGTCCCTGCTCCCCACGGGAGGACTCAGGTCAGCTGCCCCAGCTGCCCCAGTTTCCAGGCACCTTTCCCCTAAGGGTACAGGACAGCACCAGGGACCCTGGGTGGCCATGGCAACTACTCCTGTGCTCCCAAAATGACACCAGGTGGATCGTAGCTGGCTCAAAGGAGGCGGAGAGCCCACCTGCCCACCATGGCCTATAAGGCCTTGCCACCTCTGGTCAGCTTGGGCCATGCCCTGCTGTGGCCTCAGGGCACCATGCCTCACCATGAGGTAGCCCCGGAACTGGTTGTAGATGATGGCCGTCAACAGGTTCATCAGAAACAAGCTTCCTGCCAGAGGAAAGACCACCATCAGGTCAGAGCCAGGCAGCAGTGCCTGGCACACAGGTCCTCAAAGCCACCCTGGGGCAAGTCAGAGGGGCATGATGGCCAACACGGGCAGAATGCTCCTCACTGGCATCAGGAGAACATCTCAAGGGCCCGGCACCCCATCTGGCACTGGGCACAACCAGGCCCACGCAGCCTGGGTGGGAGGATGGACAGCAGGACTGGGCCACAGACACCCACACTCACCGATCAGGGTGAAGACTATGAAGAAGATGGCATAGGCCCGGTTCTTGGAATACGCGGGGATCATCACTGAGGCAAGGAAGGATGCAGAAACTGAAAGCCATGCGCAGCCCCGCCCGGGTCCCTTCCAAGCTGAGGCCTGGCGTCCAGATCCCAGCCTCGCTCTGGGCCCTCCCGGTGACAGGACATCAGCCTCCCGGATACCCACCCACACTGCCCAGCTTCCCCACAGGGGCTTGCCAGGTCACAGCACAGGTAAGGACCAAGCTCAGGACAGGGCATCCCAGGCTGCCCTCAGGGAAGGTCTCACTGGCTGTGAGCATCCTTGAGCCCGAGGTGACAGACACCAGCCAAAGGGGCCGGGTGACACCCAGGCCCAGGACTGAGGCCGTCTCATCTGGGCACAGCCTGCACTGAGCAGCTGGGGACACATCAGCACCCATGGCAGCCAGCTAAGACCCAGGTTCTCTCGCACACCATGCTTCTGAGTAGCACGCACCTCAGCACCTCCCAGCTGGGACTGGGCTGAGCCCCAACTAGGCCACCAGAAGGACCAGTGACCATCGCCATTCGTCACCACATAAAGAACACCGCTCACTGCCAGCTTCTCCAGGAGCAAGGAGACAGATGCAGGAAGCCAAGAAGGCAGGGAAGGAGCCAGACGGCAAGGAGCGAGGCAGAAAGAGAAGAGCAAAATGGTGGAAAGAGGAGAGAAAAAGGGGAGGCTGAAACAGGAAGGAGGAGGACAGAGGGACTCTAGGGCCACCCCACAGTACATAGCCTCAGACACTACCACCAGGCTCCGCGGCTCGGCATCCCAACCCACCCCACCCGGCTCGGCACGCACCATCAGGGTTGTTGGCAGTGGTCAGCAGCACCAAGAGAGAAGTGAGGGCCTGCGGCAGGTTCCGGAAGTAGGTCAGCCTCTCCCTGACCTGCTCTTCATCCTGCCGAGAGCAATGAGGCTCTGGGGAGCCATGCAGGCCTCTCCCACAGCTGGGCCTTAAGCAGAGCACCAGGCCCCAGACCCGAGAGGCCAGGACCACCCACCAAGGGCTCAGAGCCCCAACCTGCATCTCCCATACATTCTCCAGCAGGCTCTGAGCTCACGGACAGACAGGACAGAATCCAGAGCCTCCAGCCACAGAAGCAGGCATCCAGGGAGATGGCACCCTGCACGGCCACCAACCTCGGCAGCAGGCCTGCCCAGAAACGCAGGGAAACCAGAGCCACCTAAGAGCATCAGTGTGGAGGCAAAAGGCCAGGCAGGGCGGCCACCTGCTAGCAGCCTGATGCCTTGCTGGGCACACAGGAGTGTGCCTGAGGAGCCTGAGGGGCCTCCAGCAGGCTCTCGCAGAGGGGAGGGCTCTGGATAGGAGCTCCAGAGAACCCTCGCTGCTCTACAGGTTAAGTGTCAGGGCCAGGACCACCCACGGCACTCGGAGGTGTCCTCCCAGCTGTGGCTAGTCACGTGGTCAGCAGGGCCTCCATACAAGGCTCCCAGCCTGTACCGCTGGGGGTCCCAGCCACCAAGGCAGCAAACGCATGCAGCACATCTGCCTGGGTCCTCCCTGGCGTCACCGCATGCCTCTCAAGCCCTGGACTCCCAGCCAGAGGACAGGTGAGCCCTATGGGCCTGGCTGTGCCAACAGTGTGGCAGGTTCGGCCCCCACGCGCATGGCCCAGCACCCAGGATGGCTTCAGAGCCCAGCTCCCAGCTGCGAGCCAAGAGTCCACCTGCGGAGCAGCTCCCCGAGGAGCCACCTGCTGAGATTGCTCCTTCTCAGCACTGCCCTTCACACACTGGACCCCGGAACATCACTGACACCAGGACCCCCACAAGCCATGGTCAGTGGGGGACACTGGGTTCCCAGCCTGTCCTCCAGGGCATGCTGGCAAGGGCAAGAAACTCAGTAGAGGCCAGTCATGGTCACCTGCTCCTCCCACCTCCAGCAAAGGCAGGGAGCTGGACTTCGCCAAGACCACAGGGCAGCGTCTTCCCCAGTTACTCAGCACTCACCCAGCTCAGCTCAGGTCCCTCCGTGGGCTGAGACGCACGCTGGAGGAGGAGCCAAGCTTGCAGGCAGCTGGGGCCCTCAGCACTCTGAGGCCAAGGCCACCTCCAGCCCAACCCTGACTGCTGCCCACTCCTCTGGGAAGCAGCAGTGACTGCAACCATCATGGGACAGTCACACAGAGGTCCTGAGAGTCACCAGCAGGGCCACCTCAGCAGTCCAGCAACTGTGTGTCCAGGGACACATGGGGACACTCAGGGACATGTGCAGAGACCCCACAGACATGGAGAGACAGACACGGAAACCCAGGGACGTACACACACAGAAGCAAGCAGACAGAGTCACCTGCACAAGAACACTCCGACACACAGGGCTCCATGGCTCGGGCCAACTCCTCCCCAGGTCAGAAGGTGCAGCCCTGCCTCCCCTCCCAGGCGGCACAGCCCAAAACCCAGAGGATGCTTCAAGCTCACAAAAACCAGTCCTGACAGCTGACCGAGCACCAGCCACATCCCAGGACAAAGAAGCAGGGTGGCTAACGACACAGATGGACTGATGTGGGCGCAGGGAGGGTCCTTTCCAGGAGGAAAGGAAGGCACAGTGCCAAGCAGGGCAGCCCTGGGAGAGGGGAGGGACTTGCGAGCCACCTCCTCAACAGCCAGGCAGGGAAGAGTTGGGAGTGGTGGGACAGGGGACAGAGGCCCCAAGCTCAGGAGACCTGGGGCAGGCAGGGGCCCGGCAGTGGGAGCACTGCAGCCATTGAAGGTGACCTTGGGCTCCAGGTGGGCCACAGCACCTCCTGGTTACACGTCTGGGGCAGGCATAGCTGGCCTTGCGCTCTGCCAGCCTAGCAACTCCCTGCAGACGTTAGAGACGTTATGGGAGCACCGAGGACAGCCCCACCCCTGGCCAGCACCTCACCTCACCCACGGAGAAGAGCAGCATCCCGAACATGGTGAAGAGACACAGATGCACGACCAGCAGCAACCCGACACTGGGGAGGCGACGGGCACTCAGGACCCACGCAGCGCGGCCCAGGCCCAAGGGGTGCCAGGGACACCCGACCTGCCCACTGTGCTAAGGGACCTAGGGCACAGCCAGGCACAGCCATCCCCACCTGTCCCCAGAAACCCTGCTGAGGGCCCAGCCCAGGGGGCCGGAGGAAGACCTGCTCCAGCCCTAGCAGGGAATTCGGTTCATGGTGACCTGGGGCCCAAGGCCACCTTCCTTGTGGCTGGATGGGAGGGCCATCAGTCAGAGAGGCCACCGAGGAAAGGACTCGTGGGAGGACTATGGGTGACACTGCTATGGGCAGGGAAGAGGGCCTAGGGAGAGTCAAGACTGGGCTCCAAGAGACCCAAACTCCTGGTGGTGGCAGGAGCCACGAGGACTTCCAAGCAGGGAAGACATCAGGAGCAGCTTGACTATGAAGTCTAAGCAGCAACGGATGGATGGAGATGACAGAGCAGGGACACAGGGGACAGGCAGAGCCCCATCAGAAGGACACCCCAGGACTCAGCAGCCACAGGGAGGGGCCGCCACGCCACGGGCCCCCACACTGACCTCCCTGGAGCGCCCCATGGGCCTCAGGCCGCATCCCAGGCGGGAGCGTCCAGGCCTGTCCTCCAGCCCCCAGGTTGGGCAGGAACCAGGAGCGCACCTGGCCATCTCCGGCAGCGACCACCGGATACACTTCAAGGTCTTCTTCATCATGGAGGAGTTCTGCAGCAGGAAGAAGGGGCGGAGGATCCGGCGGACACGCAGCGGCTACAAGAGACCCCAGAAGCAGACTCAGCACCCTCCCTGCCTGTGTCCTCAGCCCAGCCCCACCACAACAGGTGCCAGTGTTCCAGGGGACTCCAGGCCCACCCTGGGCCTGCTGGCATAAGCACCACGCCTACCAATCTCAGTGGTGAGTCACAGCCGACCCTCCGGCTTGGCCGAAGGCCACCTCTCCACCACTGCCCCTGCTTCCTCTCTCTCACAAAACCAAATACACTTTGGAATTGCACCCGGGTCAGGCATTCACTCATTACAGCTGGGCCTCCGGAGTCGCTGGTCCTCCCTGGGCTGGTCATCATCCTCATAAGGGTCCCAGCCCCTGGCATGGGGCTGAGGAGGCCAAAGGGACTAGTGGGGACCAAATGACTTGGGGCTCCAGCCCTGCCCCTGCTCTGCTGGCCCATGGGTGTCCCCACGTGGAGGCCCAGGTCTTGGGCCTAGCACCACAGGTTCCTCCCAGCCCTCCACAACAAGCCAGGATCTTGGACCTATGCAGACAGGGATCCATGCCAACCCCAGGGCTTTCCCAGCAGCTGAGGCCACCAGGGCCACACACACAGGAGGTCCTGCCTCAGCCCGGCCTCAGCTCCTGGCAACAGACTGCACTGGGCCTTCCATGCAGGACACGGCTGTCCCTGCAGACGGGGCAGGTGGTCATCTATGGGATGCCCACGGTGCACAGTGCCTTTCCCAGCACACCAGCCCAGGACTTCAGCAATGACTCCGGGTGTCACCAGCCACCTCAGAGCAGCACATGCCACAGTGGATCAAGGGCCACCTTCAGGCACAGCCACCAGGCATGCCCAGATGCAGCTGGCCTGTGGGAAGGGCCCAGAGCCTTAGAAGACACAGTGATAGCAGCAGGTGGCCCAGAGCAGAGGCTGCTGGAGAGGTTGGTTCTCCCAGGGGATGCGTGAGACCAGCAAATCCCACTGGCCACCCCTCCACTCTGGGCCCCACTGGTCTGAGGTGTCCATTCCCAAGGTGAAGTGTTTCCCACTGGGTGGGACCAAAACAGTGTGCCAGCAGGATGAACTACCCTACCACTGAGGCTGGCCGAATGCAGCACCCAGGGCAGCAGGGAGGTCCACGCTGGGGTCCTCTGGGACACCTCTCAGCACGTCTGTCCAACAGGAACAACCACTGGAAAAACTCCAGTCATGGAGAACAGGCAGGGCCACCAAGGTCAGCCCTCAGGGTTGAAGGTCCAGGTCACCATGCCAACTGACGAACCCAGACCAGCTGGGGGACTGGCTGAGGCCCGGGGACCCTGGCAGGCAGCAGCAGGGAATCACAAATGCCCGTGAGAGCCGTGACCAACTGGACAGTAGGGTGGTGTCCATGCCACGCTAACCCATTACTGTGCCTCCCTGGGCTCCCCCTCCCAGCTTCACACAGCAGCATGGAGGGCCAATCAGGCGGGTACCCTGTCTGTCACCAAACGGTAACTGCTGTCTGTCCTCTGCCCTTCTGGGCAATGTCTTGTGGGACAGCGAGAAGCCATCATTCAGGGAAACAGGGGACAGTAACTGGAGGCTCTTCCCACACACGCTTGGCCCTTGCTCACAGCTGCCCCTGGGGCTCCATCCTCCCCACCCTCCACTTGCTAGTCCCAGTGGCTGTCAGCACCCAATGGGCCACCTCTCCCAGAGGCTCCTCCCAGGGCCTGCAGGTGCCAAGGACCCCAGCTCTCCCCTCTGTTCTTTCCCCCGGGCTCCACTGGGCTCCTTGGGTCCAGAGGGCCTGTGTCGTCCCTCTGCTCAATTCTATCCACAAAAGCACCTGGTGGCTTCTTTCTCCCTGACAGGCCCTGGCAGGGGTGGCTGACAAAAGCCCAGCTGCGCCCGCTCTGCCTGGCGTACCCCCACAGTGCTCTGAGGGGACAAAGACCTGCGTCAGGGCTCGGGGAGGCTGCTGGGGGGTGGGGGGGTTGCTCACTCTCGGGTTGCACAGAGATTGGGACGTGGGTAGTGCTAGGTACATGGATGGCCCAGCTGGGGGCTCAGGACCCCCATCCCACCACTCTCCTAGGCAGGGCCACCTGCACCCCACCTTCCCCACAGAGCGCCCACCATCTCCCCGTGTCCACACCACCTACCTCCTGACATAGGAGACTCAAGGACACGGTCCAGTCCACCACAGACACGGCCAGTACCGTGAGGTAGGCCAGCAGCCACGCGTTCCTCTGGAACTCGGCCCAGCCAACCAGGTAGCCCTGCAAGAGACAGGGAGGGGTGAGCAGGGAGCAGCCACATGGAAACCGACACTGCAGCCAGGTAGGGACCTCAGTGCATGCAGAGGACATGGCCATGGGCATGGGGCAGAAGTCTGTCCCACAGCGCTGTCTCCACATGACGCTGCAGGGTGGTGGTCAGGAGGCGCAGTCCTACCAAAGCCACCGCTGACTGCTGTGCAAGCTCAAGCTGGGCCCTTGGCCTCTCTGGCCTAAGTTTCTGCACTGGTAACGGGTTCCCAACTGGCCAGAGCAAGTGCAGGAGGGAACAGGGCAAGGGACAAAGCCAAGAGGGGCGGTGCGCCTGGACCACATCAGGAGGCTGCATGGGGTGGGCTTCTGTCTGCTCTTCCCTGTCCTAACCACCCCTTCCCACCACCAGACAGCTGCAGAGATCACGGCCTGCAGGTAAGCACACACGCCCACTCTCAAACACGCCCACCTTCAAACAGCTCACGCAACTGCTTGCCAGCTGTGGCTCCAGTTTTCAAACTCCCAGACCTGCTGACCAGCGTGGTTTAAAAAGAAATGAGAAACCACCAGGCCCTGCGCTCTTTTGCATGCACCGCAGCATCCAGCCATACACCCTTCCCACACAGCACTGCAAAGCAGGCTCCCAGCAAAGGTGCCGGGTGGCCAGGAGGCTCTGTGAAGCCTGCCCAGGCCGCAGGGTCCCTGGGAGCACAGTGCTAGAGGGCTGCACGAAACAGCACAGCCCAGAGCACCAGCCCTCCCAGGCCTGGCTGGGAAGCTCTGGAGCTCCCAGGCCGACAGCCCATAAGCCTGCATGAGCCCAGGGCCACCTGCAGCCTCCAGAAGGATCTAGACCTCTCTGGGGGTGACAAGGTGCACTGCAAGGAAAGATCACCCAGTCCTCATGGGGCTGGGTCTCCCCTGACAAAGGCCAGTCCCTGGCCACTTCCAGAAGCCCTAACAGCATAGCTGGGCCCTAGCTTCCAGGGCAGGGAGAGGAGCTGCAGCCCCTGCTTAGAGACCTGGACATGGGCAAGAACAGGACTTTGTTCACAGGCCAAAGTGCAGAGGCAGAGAAAGAGGTCACCATCCCAGGGCTGCAGGAATGAAGCAGGATAGCAGCGGCCAGGAGCCTGGAGGCTGGGTGGCCGGGAGCTCACAGGAAGTGCAGGGCACTGGACTCAGGGGCCACCCGCTGCCCCATTTACCTTCACAGACATGTCAACCATGAAGATCAGCAGGCACAGCCCCTCCACGCTTTCGGTCAGGGCACAGGGTGGCTCCCAGGGCAGGGAGCGGAAACGCACGTCCGCGGTTCTCGTGAGCGAGGAAGGGGTCTCAATGAAAGCCAAAACCAGGATTAAGAAAATGGTGAAGCCCAGAATCCTGGAAAGGAGGCCAAACCTGGCTCGAGTGCAAGCAGCAGCCAAGAAGCCGACCAGCACCAGCAACACCAGATGGGTCAGGGAGAGCAGGCCAAGGGCCTCCTGCGCTGTGGCCACGAGCACCCAGCCAGCTAACACTGCTGTGCCTAGGACTCGACGGCCCTGGGTGGCCCCAAGCATTCGGGGAAGAACACCCCATCACCCAGGAGCCCCTGCTGTCCACACCCGGGCTCCTCCTCCCTGAGGGAGCCCAACGGCGCCTCTGCACCCATGGGGAAGGCAGCCCACCCGGACAGGCAGTTCGGCCTCTGAACAGATGAGGCCAGCCCCCAGCTAGCGGGCCATGGAAAGCCCGAGTTCCACAGGGAGGCGTTCTCACCGTTGGCATGCACTGGAGTAATACCACCGGTAAAGCCACATCGAGCTGGCATCCACACGGTGGTAGATAGAGCGGTACTGCAAGTGAAAGGTCACAGGGCCATGAGCAGAGGGCCCCCGGCACGGCCCATGTCCTGACCTGTGTCCCCACAACACACACCCCGCTATCCACCCTGGACAGGCCCAGTGGTGGAGATGGGCTGTGGTCAAGCAGGGTATGTGTCACAGCATGAGGACAGGTGGCCCTTCCCTAGCCCTGCTGGTGCAGACCCTCACAAGCTGCAAGGTTTGCCCAGCAGACAGAGCTCCCTGAAGACTGGCACCCAGGTACCCTGAGGGGACACTTGGGGAACATCTGCAGAGGTCACAGCTGTGCCTGCCTGCAAGGCTCTCTCTCTCTCCCTCCTGTGAGCAAGACCTGCCTCTGTCCCCAGTGCAAGATCCTCCTCTGGGGTGATGCAGCCCCCACCTAGGACCTAGAGCAGGCTGGCCCAGGACAGGCCCTGATGTGGTAAAGCAACGACTCAAGGACTCCAATACCAGAGGGCCACCTCCTTCAGCACGGACTCAAGCAGAACCAAGCCAAAGCCCCACCATCATGCTATTCTTGGTCAGCAGGGAAGCCACCACCCACCTTGACAGCATCTTCAATGAAGACCACAGCCTGGTCAATGCAGAGATCCCGCCAGGCCACGGCATCTGAGGGCAGAGAGGACAATTCAGGTGACCACACGGGACCATGCGGCCTCACCCTACAGGGTGGTCAGATGGAAGAAACACGCTAGCCACACCATTCCCAGGCTCCCTCCTCCCTGCAGCTCAGCACCTGTCACTTGGCCAAGGCAGGTGTCCACTAGGTGAGGGGCGTGACAGCATGTGCTCTGGGCACCAGGCCCAGAGGACAGGCAGCCCTGCCTCAAGACTGCCACTGCCCAGAGAGCAAAGCGCAGGACACTCCTCCCAGGGCAGCTCTCTGCAGAGTACTGGTACCAACTTCGGGGGCCAGAGCCTGCTCTCCCTCCTGCTGGCAGACACTGTAGGTGCCTCCCACTCGGTCAGGCAGGGGTGCTAACAGCAGCCCTGCCTGGCTCTAACAGGATGCTGTGAGGTATAATGTGGGGGTGCAGGAGCCCCCAGCCAGGCCTGGCAGCCCAGTACGCTTGAGCCCAGTCCCACCTTTGGCCTTGCATGGCCCCAGTACCCTCCACTATAAGAGGGGCAAACACGACCTCCCTCTCCATCCCCAGTCAGAGAGTAAGGCTGATGCACAAGCAGAGAGCAGCGCTGGGTTCTTCATCCAGCCAGGGTCCCGTTCCCCTGTCCCAGCCCTCAGGACCAGGACCCCAGTCACCCCATGGCAGAGCCCAGGGAGCGCAGATGCCAGCCCTCAAGGCCAGCGGTGGCCTTGACCATGTGTGACTAGGTTCTCACAGCACAGGAGGCAGAGCCTCCCAGAGGCCTAGGAGATGGAGGAGGCCGGTGCTATGCTAGCACCCAGGGTGCTCAGGACCCCCCTCCCCTCACTACATGACCCAGAGCTTTCCACTACATCACAGGCAGGTTCCACCTTGGTGACCTCACGCAGAGAGCACAGCTCAACAGACACGGGGGAAGGCCCAAGAGCCCGAGGCCCAGAGCAACAGTTAAAGGGCAGCTGAAGTCCACACGTCCATGGCCCCTGCACTTGCACCTGGGCATGAGTGGACCCGCTGCTGTGGTTCCAGTTCCACTTTTACAGCTGGCCCGGGGGGTCTGTGCTGCACCCTCCCCAGCACAGCTCGCTCCAGCACAGCTGCCAGATCCAGGGCCCAGGAAGCCCACCCACTGCCCACTGTCCCGAGCAGGCACCTTGCTCCTCAGGAACTCGAGTGCCAGGTCATCAGGCGGCAGGGCCCTGGGGGAGTCAGAGACATGGGGGCCCCATCTTGGCTCCATCCCTCCCTTGCTGGGTCAAACAGAGCCAGTGCTTCCTTGACTGGGTCTCCATTTGCCCACACGTTAAACACGAGGCTCACCCTGAGGACCCCCCCAGGTTTCCCATGGGATGGCTGCGAACAGACACTAACCGGCTGTTCCCAGCACACAGAACCCAAAGCTGCCTCACCAGGAAGATGCGAACAGCCCCAAGGGCAGCATTGGGGGTGGGGGCCTGAGAGATCACCCCCTCACCAAAGTCCCTGGAGGAAGAATCTAAGCCTGGAGAGGTGGCATCCCACAAGCTCCTCAGACAGGAAGAGACAGGTGGCCGCCACCCAGGGTACCCTGAACCGCGCAGCCCCTGGGGTTTTCACCTAGTCTTCCAGTCTCTGGTCCTTAGATTCTGAGCCTGGCTTTCTGAGCCTGTCCAGCAATCAGGTCAGGATGGTTGTCCCACCTGGACTTCCAAGGGATCTTGTCATAAATCCTGGGACCCCCCCACAGCTTTCCATGGGTCCCCACTCCTCTCAGGCTGCTACTGTGGTAGCCCCATTCCAGGCACCTACTGGCTCCTGCTGCCTCTCCACCCTGTCCCCACCATGCCAATCACTGAGAATGTGACCCCACCAAGTGCTGCCCATCTTGTGATGACAATCACCTGCCACACCTCATCACCCCAGCACATGGAGATCTGCAGGCTTGGGGATCCCTCAGCCCTGCTTCTTCACAAGCAGTAGAAGGGTGACTTTCTGACCCTTTGACCTGAGCACCCAGGGGCCTTTGGGCACCCCACAGCAGCAGCTCCCGGCCCTGGAGGGCAGGTCACGCAACATGGAACACAAGGGCCATCTCAGAGCCAGGCATAGTGCTGGGATGGAGGCAGCCTGGCTAAGGAGGTCAGAAGGCAAGGAACTCAGTCCCACTCTCTACTGCCCTTGCCACAGCGACAGGGCCAAGAGCCCTCAGCGAAAGCCTCTTTGTCTGCCACACTGCCCAGCCTGACTCCTGTCTGAACGGCACAGGTCACACCTGCTAGAAGTCCACTCTGCCAGGCTGGGACCTGTGAGCATCATGGCATTCCTACCGTGTGCAGCCACCAGTACCCATACCTGCCCCTACATCGACTCCCCTCAAGGTCCCTCCACCAGCCCATTACTGCCTCCTTTTATTGAGACTCAAAGGCTAAGCAGTCTGCCAATCATCCACAGCCAAGAACTGGAGCCCCAGAGAGGCACCCAGGCCTCCAGACACAAAGCCCATGTCCCCTGAGGCTGATCGGGGTTGGAAGGATGTCTGCCCCCAGGAAGAATGTCCCTGGGGGCAGCATCTGAAGGGGACAGAGAGATAGTGAGGCCGCCTTGGCCTCTAGTGTCCTCATCTCCCGTCAGGTCCTCCAGGACTCCATTACCACACGGATGGGGGTCACTACTGCAACACAGTCCCCACCAGGGCAGAGGTGGAAAATTGTGCAGAGAAGGAAGTGGCCAGGCGTGACCGCCCAGGGTGATGCCAGCAGCAGCCACCGGTGACCTTGGGCAGATCTAGGGCCCCTCTCCAGGCCTTGGTTTCTTCTTCAGTTAACAAGAGATAGGTCCTTCCGCTTCTAACCCAGCACCTAATTCCCCTGCAGTCAGCAGGGGCTGTGGACTCCACCCTCCCGCCTCCTGGGGATTCTGCAACCTCTGACCATAAACAGGAAGGGCAGGAAGGAGCTGGGGAGGGAAAGCCCCAAGGCAGCAGCTGTCACAGAACTGCCCCAGGCCCACATGAAGCCGGCCAGGCCTGGAATGTCACTCCTGGGGGCTGCAATCCCCCACGGCCAGCCACTTACTGGCTAGTGACCTTGAGTGTGCTAAGGCCTCCCTCTGGGCCTCAGTTTCCCCCATAAGAAGGGGGGTTGGAGTGCTGCCTCCTGGGAGCCCTTCCGGCGACCACAGAAACGAATACACAAACGCCATGGTCGGGACAGCCCGGCACCGAGGGGCTGCGGGTGCTGCCCGAGGCCGTCCTCGCCCGGCTCCTGGGGCAGCCACGACCCCAGCGCCCCCACTCCGCCCGGGCTCAGGAAAGCGGCTGGCTCCCCTGCCACTCGCACTCCGGCCGACACGGGCTCCGGGAAGCCACGCGGGTGCGGGGCCCGCGGGACCAGCCCGGCCCCCTCACCAGGGCCGGGCCGCTCACCAGGACCGACTTGGACGTTGCGGCAAGTGGGCAGCCCCGGCGGGCATTCGCCGCTGTCGCCGCGGGCCGGGCCCAGAAGTGGCTTCGACTCGGCTTGGGGCTCCGCCATCCGGTCACCGCGCGCGGGACCGCAGAAGCAAAGGAGCCGCGAGCGCCCGCTCCACTGCGCAGGTGCGAAGCCCGGCCCCCGGTGCTCGGAGGAGGAGCGACCGCACTGTGACGCGAGGGTGCCCGAAGCTGATAGCCAATGAGAACAGAGGTCTGCCGAGGGGGCGGGGGTTTGCAGACCACGCCCCCGGTGGGTGGGGCTAGTCTGCTTGCGTCCGGGAGGCGCAGGACTTTGGCCCTTAAGAACCTGCTAGGACGTGTTCCGACCCCAAGCTCCCGCACCACCTGGCAACTTCTTGGCAATGCAGACTCTTGGGCCCTCCCAGACCCACTGAGTCAGGAACTCTGGAGGCAGGGTCCATGCATCTGCTTTAACACGCATTCTGGGTGATTCTGATGCATGTGAATATCGGGTGCATGGGGGTAACCACAAGGTCGCTCCCCAAAATGGAACTCGAGTTCATCTTCTGATAATAAACTTAGAGTCAGTAAATATAATTTAGGAGCCACTCCTGTAATCCCAGTGACTCAGGAGGCTGAGACAGGAAGATCACGAATTCAACAAGACTTGTCTCAAAATAAAATATAAAAAAAGGGCTGGGGATGTCACTCAGTGGTTCAGCACCCCTGGGTTCAATCCCTGGTACAAAATATATATATATGTATGTGTGTGCATGCACGCATATATATGTGTGCATATATATGTATATATATATATATAATTTAGGGTTAAGTTCAAAAACACAAACAACACACTTGAAAAGATATTTGCAGCATACGTAAATAAATAGTGTTTCCAACATTAACGTAGAAGAAGCTCATATTCATTTTCTATTGCTGCAGTGACAAATTACCACAAACGGCACAAAACAAATCCCATTTCACCCAGCACACTGGTACTTGATTGTAACTCCAGCAGTTTAAGAGGCCATGACCCGTCTGGACTCCAGATTGGGCTCCTCTTGGAATCTTAAAAACCCATAGAGGAGATAAGCCCAGAATGAGCAGTGTAGGTGACAGGGGACAGAAGATGTAAGAGGTGGGAACACGAGGTTAAGGGAATAATTCCGTAAAACGGGACCACTGTGGTGCCCCCACACACACACACACCAGGTGCTTTCTTTTCCAAAAAACGGAGACTTGCCGGGCTGAAGTTGTCAGGATATGTCAGCAAACTCAGAAAACTACCTGTGACCCGCACAAGAAATGCAGGCCTGAAATGGTGTCTACAAGAGGACCCCAAGCTACTAATGGACGTGGGAAATCACCAGAAATCACTCTTGCCAGCCACACGGCAAACCCCCAACTCACTAAATCTACTAACTCTGCCCTTTATCTGAATCTACTGACTCAAGCCCTTATCAGGAAACTCACACTCCACTGAAACTCATCTTTAACAGAAGACTCGCACCTTGGCCCCCTCCTCTCGTTCCCTCTGTGTCTACCCCAGGCTGTACGCAGCACTGGGTCCCAGGCTCCACTGGGCCCCCTCTGCCGGTTTCTCCCGAATACACCTGTGTTCCTGTGGAGCCACCGCTCTCCCCTCTCTCTTTCCTTCACTCGCCTCTTTCTTTACAGTTACCCCAAAAGAGGAGACTTTCATGACCCTTTTCACAGACCAGATCCTGAAACTCAGGGAGATGAGGATGATTCCTCCTAACCACAAAATTTATGGTTAAGAATCCAATCAGAGGGGCTGGTGTGGTGGCTCAGCGGTTGGAGTGCCTGCCTGGCGTGCACAAGGACCTGGGCTCAAAATCCCAGCACCACATACACAACTAAGTGTCAGGGAAACAAAGGCCAAATGAAAAAACTGATAATAAAATTGCTTCTCTCTTTCTCTCTCACTCTCTCCCTCTCTCTCTTTAAAAAAAAAAAATCTAATTAGCTTAACCCAGAGAACTAAGGGTCGATTGTCTCCACTCATCTGTGGAGGTGGGGACTAGACCCTGGACAGTGAGAAAGTTGGTCTATTAGCATGTGTTAAATCCAGATAAGATGTAATGTTATGCAGCCTAATACATTTTTAGAGATATTGTGGGAAGGGGAAGGATGGGATAAGGGAGGGTAATTGAGGGGGGGCACTCCTGGGGGTAATTGCAATATCCAGAATATATACACATTTTATATTATTTTGTCAAAAACTTGTATGGTTGTTCAAAAATTTAAAAAAATTTAAAAAAATCTAATTAAAATTGGTCAGCATGAGGCAAAATGACCTAGAGTGAAGACTACAGTCTGATGTCATCCAGCCATCAGTCAGAAGTCAAAAGAGGTGGCCCTGACAGGATGCTCTGGAAACTTTTCTGGAATCACCAATAAAACAGGAGTGTGGGGCGGGAGCAATGGCTCAGCGGTTTCAGCACTTGCCTGGCATGTGCAAGGACGCAGGCTGTAACCTCAGCACCACATACACAACGGAGTGTCGGAGCAACGAAAGCCACATGAAAGAAACTGAAGTGTGGAGAGACACATTGTCCCTTTCCTTTCTGAAAGGACTCACTCTCTTGAGAGTGTCCCCTTTCCCTCTTCCTATCCCTGTCTTAAACTAATGCCTGCTACACTGAGAACAGAGTTTAAAGATAGGGGTCTTCATGCTGCCTCAGTTTCCCGAAGGACCCCCAGCTCTATAACAAAGGCAGGTTTATTCTTGGCCAAAGAACAGAAGCAGAGAGAGGGCCTATTAATCAGTTTCTCCACCTGTAGGGTCAGGTAGGCTCATAAAAGAAATGAGGGGGAGGCATAGACTAATAAAGGGGAGGAGGCTGGTACACCCCGGTAATCCCAGCCACTTAGGAGGCAGAGGCAGGAGGTCAGCCTCAGCAACTTAGCAAGACCCTGTCTCAAAATTTAGAAAAAGGGTGGGGGTGGGAGTGGGGGTGGGGAGGGCTGGGGCTGAGCCCCGGGGAGAGGAATAGTTATGTCTTTTCTGGGAAGGGGGATGGAGGGGGTCCGTATAGCATGTGGATGAGATGCTAATAAAGTTAGCTTGCTTGGAAGTCCTCCCGCTAGTCCACCTGAAGAGGGGCTTCCAGTCTCCATACATCCTTTCCTAAAAGGTGAGCAAGATTAGGACCAGGTAGGAATCCAGCTAATTCACGGAGGCAACAGTTCTTCCAAGGCGATGCTTTAAATCTGACTTCCCCTTCTGACACAGGGGGGAAAGTCAGGCAGTCGGTAGTCAGAATGTTCGAGTCAATCCAGGGAAAACCAGTTCCTTTCCTTTTAAGATCAATTTGGGGGCAGCAGCGGTGGCTCGGTGGTTAGGGCGCTTACTACGCATGCGCGAGGATGCAGGTTCGAACCCCAGCACCACGTACACAACCAAGTGTTGGAGCAACGAAAGCCACGTGAAAAACTAAAATTGATTCTCTCTCTCAAAAAAAAAAAGTCAATTTGACACCTCAGTGCTAGTAAGGAGTGTTGGCAAAGGTGGGTCCAGAAGCGGACACTCCCTTCTGCTAAGGCAGGTGCCACATTCTTTCTATTGATGCCCCAGGCACACACCAAAGACTGGACCCAACCAGAATTTCCCAGCTCCTAGGTATGGGGGAAGGGAGAGGGTGACCAACTGAACGGAGGGCACCCTATAAAAAGGGCAAAGCTGGGGCTGGAGCAGTGGCTCAGCAGTTACGGTGCTTGCCTGGCATGCGTGAGGATGCAGGTTCAAACCCCAGCACCACGTGCACAATGAAGTGTCAGAGCAACGAAGGCCACATGAAAAACTAAATAAAATTGATTCTCTCTCTCTCCCTCTCTCTCTCCCTTTCTCTTAAAAAGCAATGGCAAAGCTAACCCCCTCTTGGGCTCTGTCCCCTCTCCCACTCGGGGGAAGGCTGCTCTCTTCCCTATGCTGAACTTTGTTATTTTCATAAAATAATGTCTGTCTACTCTGCTTGCCTCGGTGTCCCTCAGTTTTCAGGGGACATGAACCCAACGTCCAGCAAATGGGCATCACTCTGTCACATCTCAGGCTTTCTCCCCTGGGTGCGTGCGTAGGGGAGCGTTTAAAACAGAACTCACCATCTCAGCCATATTCAAGTGCGAGCTCGGTGCTACTGAACGCAGGGATGATATTATGGAACCGTCACCACCGTCCGTCTCCAGAATACTTTTCATCTTGAAAAACCGAGACTGTTCCAGTCGTAAAATTACAACAATCCGGGTTAACGATCTTGATTGGTTTTATTTCCAATGCCAGACTCAGGCAACACTGCATTCCATGAAACGGAATAAGCATTCCAGTGAATGAGCAGAGGAGACTGGCTTCATAGACAGAAGTGGGAACAGAGGCTGGGAACGGAGGCTGTGACAGCATTTCCCAAGCTGAGGAAGGGCCACAAACGCCACGGCCACACCCCTCCAGAAGGCCCTCCACCCTCCATGTGGAAATGGGGAAACAGGAGCCCGGAGGTGAGAAGGGCCCTGCCAAGGTCTCCCCGTCTGCAGCTGAGGTCAGAGGAGGCTGCTGGCCTCCCACCTGCCTGGCCCATGGGTCTTTCTCTTTGTTTTTGTTTTTAAAGGAGAGAGAGAGAATTAATTCGATTTAGTTTTTTCCATCTGGCCTTTGTTTCTCTGACGCTTTATTGGGTATGTGGTGCTGGTGCTTGAACCCGGGTCCTCATGCATACCGGGCAAGTGCTCCAACCACTGAGCCACTGCTCTAGCACCCTCCCCGCTCCCATTGGTCTTTCTGCCACCCCAGACTGAGAAGCTGGTCCGCCCTGTGAGAACCCCACCCCAACCCCATCTTCTTTCCTCCTTGCTCTTCCACCCTTACCCCAGAGAAGGAAGATCATGGCAAGAGACCCTTGGTCACCATTCCCCTATCCAGATGTTAACAGATGCTGTCCTAAAATTGGGGTTCTTGAATCTCCTGCCCCCTAAGTCCAGAGCCACCAGACAGTTCCCTTCCAGTGGATCTGAATGGGCCCATTTTCTCTACTTAGTTGTGTTGCAAGCAACGAACACAACTCCATTGGAAGTGCAAGCTGCATTCGTTCTAAGATACATTAAAACCAGCATGTGCATCAGTCATTCATTGCTGTGTAACAAACAACCCCAAACCTAAGTGGTTTTAAGTGATGTTTATTATCTCCCCATTTTTCTTAGGAATCTGAAGGTGGCTTAGCTGGGCTCCTTGGGCTCTGGGCTCTCAGCTGGGACTGTGGTCATCTCAGGGTTTCCAACTTGTTTTTCCCAACTTCTGACAGCAAATGTGTGTGGGGTTTTCCAAATGCCAATCAACTCTCTGGGCACCAACTGGGGTCCACAGTTCAGTTGACCTCACACCACTTAGTTAAGGGTTCAGTCCCACAAGACTGAACAGGGGAGAGTTTCAGGCACTAAGAGCAATCTTGAGTCGCCGTAGTTCTGACTAATTGACTCTGAATCCAGGATCACACAGGTGCCAACACCAGCCGGGGCTCCTTAGGGGCCAGCTTAGTGCATTTGGAGTTGCTACAACAAAACGACTGAAGCCGAGTACTGGAAAAAGATAAGAGGTTTATTTGGCTCATTATCCTGAAGTCCAAAGAGCATGATGACACACGTGTCACAGCAAGAGACCCTTGGTGGCCGTTACTAAATGGCAAAGAAGCAGACCAGGCAGGGAATCATAACAGCAGCCCAAAAAATAAACCAACCACCCTTGACAGCCTCAATCCACACCTCAACACTTGCCTGGATCCACTTCACGGGAGCAAAGGGAGCTTCAGAGAAGCGACCTAGGAGTTCCCAGAGAGGGCCAGCTCGACTCAGGACCCACCAGCTTCTTGGCATAATGTGACAGAAAGGAGTTTCAGCTGTCTCAAGACAGCCTGCGGTGGTCTGGTCAGTTTCCGGATCCTCGGGACAACGTGGTCTCCATCATCTGATCAACGGATCACACTGGCGAGTCTAAGCTATAGGAGATCTCGTTCTTTCCTTCATCTATTAATTGCAGGTTTAATGAATAATGCACAGGGTAGATTTACAGATTTCCCAGGCATTTGGCCGTGACTGGCCTGGGAAAGCACATGCAACTCCTGAGCTAGATCTTATTTCCTGTCCTCTCTCATGCTCATGCTGAAGGAGTCCCAAGACCCAGCGGCCCTCTTAAAGATCCCTCTGCATCACCCTGGGGACCAGGCCTGGGGTGTTTAGCCCTTTGGAGACATGCCACATCTACAGGGGGGTCATTCCAGAGGCCTGCCAAACCCAAGACCTTGTGTTGGCCTTCATTCCCGAGTCCCCTGAGACACGTCCCCCGGCGTAACCTCATCTGCTTCCTGCATCCACCCGGGAGCTGAGGGAGCGGTCACTCTCCCAGGTGCTGGATGAGGAAACTGAGGCAGGAGGGGCTGAGGTTACCTCCCAAGGCTGATGATCCAATAGGCTGAAAGCACAGCTTCCCAAAGCAGCCCAGGCCACAGCCCGAGTCCACCATGGGATGTGCCCACTCAGATGCGCCAGCCACAGCAGCCTGAGGATGGCTGTGTAGCCACAGCCCAAGACGTCCTCCTGCAAGTGACTAGCCCAGGTGAAGCCTCCAGGTGGAGCCTGAGCCAGCAGCCGAGAACTGATCCCTGAGCGACACTCCCTCCCTTGCCCGCACCTCAGGCAGGGAACAGGAGAGTCCAAGGAGGCCCTGTCCCCATGTCCCCCTCTCCACTCCACCACACACCACACCCTCCAATGTTGCTCTCCTGTCTGGCCACAAACTTTGGAAGCTGCAGTGGACAAAGGTGTCCTCTTGGTGGGGACACTGACCGGCTCAGCCCAAGTGGTGGCTTCACATGCTGCCAGGGCTGCTGCCAGGGGCTCCTGCCATCAACCACCAGCTGTTTCTCCCAGACGCCTGCAGGTTAGGCTGCGCTGAGCTGGAACGTGGGACACACCTTGGCTTGCAGATGCTGGACGGTTGCCTCGGGGGAAGTGCCCACTACCCCCACGTATCATCCCCCTTTGTTTTAGGGGATCCTCAGGGACTGGCAGAGGGAGGGTCACCTGAGACACAGAGAGGCCTCTCACACGCAGGGATCCTAAGCTGTCCTGGGCCTCTTTGTAACCTGGAGCCCCGGCGATCCGAGATCCAGCTTGTCACCTGCTTCCTCCTGGTACATCAGGCACCCAGGCGCCCAGGGCTAGTGTCCTGCCAGTGGCGTGAGCAGCAGGCTTGTGCTGCAGGGGTCTCGGAGTCAGCAGTTTCGGTTCTGCTTCCCTCCTTCACTCTTCGACGCCTGAGCACCCCACGCTGCAGGGACTGTCTTGGGTGGCACCAGACATGCAACAGGTGCTCCCTGTGCCTTTCAGGTGTTTAATAAAAGCATCTGCAGGGAAGCAGAGGCCTCCAGGCCTCGCGGCCAAGCGGACAAGGTGTAGGCCTTGGCGGAGCCCCACTGCCAGCTGCAGCCCCATGGTGTTTCCACATCCTTAAACGAGGGTGATGATGAGGGCCAGCGGGCCACGCTGCAGGGCCTCAGTGCCCATGCCTGCTGTCCTGCCCCTTCCGCTCTCACCCGCCTCCGGGTGAACCCTCAGCCTCGTCAAGCTCTTGGCACAAGTGAGTCTTGAGATGGCCCCCAAGAGCAGCCGGGAGGCTCGTCCCCTGTTGCTCCTGGAGAGGCGCAGGCTCAGAGCTGCAGGCTCTGCCTGAGGCCTGCAGCGAGTGGGACCCAGAGGACACCAAGCCTGGCCTGAGCCTGGAGGAGAGCTGAAGGCCAGACACGGAGCCCAAAGCAGGAGCTGGGGCACAGACGCCCCATCCCCACCCTGGGGACCAAGCCCTGGGAAAACCAGCTACTTCCCAGGCCAGGCACTTGCTACTTCAGGTTCTCTCACCCATGACACAAGCGACAAGAATCTGGGGAGACCTGGGTGGCTTGTTGTGCTGGGAACAGAGCCCACAAGGGAGGGCCGTGGGGACAGAAGTCGCCAGGGCGGGGCAGGAGGGCCCAGGGCTGCAGCAGCAGAGAGGCTGGGGGGGCCGTGGGTGAGACGGGACATGACAGGGCCTGCGGGGGCTGGAGCCGGGGCCTTGCCAGGCCAGACCCTCACACACGGGTCCCCTTAGGTCAACGCCTGGGACAAGGCCGGTGCTGTAGCCTGTTTGGAGGGGGAAGCTGCAGAAGGGGGCAGGGAACGGAGGAAGCCAAATAGGGGTCTTCAGATGGTGGCAGCTGGGGTCAGCATAGCGTGAGCCTTGGGGCCAGAAGCTGGGGTGCCCCGCCCCCATCCACCGCCAGCTGCTCCCAGGGCCTGAATCCCCTGCGCGTCCCCGCCCGTGGGCAACAGCACACTCAGGACCCAGTGCCTCTGTGCCGAGCTCAGGCCTCGTCCTCAGCTCCTGTTCACCAGCTCCTGTGTGCCCAGCACCAGGCCAGCCATGGGGACAGAGCCTGCAGCACCTGGCCCAGGCCGGCCCTCTTGGAGGACAAAGTGCCAGACAGGGGACTGAAAAGGAAAGGAAGCAAAAAGAGACAACGCGCAGACGGGGTTCGGGCCGAGTCAGCGTGGCCTGTCCCCATAGGGTCCCTCTGCCGGGTGCACTTGGGCAGTGCACAGCCCAGCAACAGGACTTGGTGGCCCTGCTCAGAGCTCTACTCACAGGGCTGCGCCATCTGGCAGCCGGGGCCTGGGAAGGCCCAGAGTCCCACACGCGTCACACTCTGCTCTGGGGAGCGTGGGGGACCTTGTCAAGCTCTCGTTTTTAAGAGGTTTCTGCTAGGTTTGGAAGGTGCAGGTGGGCTTGAGGGCAGTTCTGGAAAGGGGGGGCAGGGGTGCTGTTTTGACGCCCAGCCTTCCCCATCAGCAGCCGGCAGTGCACCTGGGACAACAAACAGAATCCATGGATATCGGCCCAGGGGGACCAGGCGGCGAGGTAGGCAGCTTCCCCCTGCGGGCGGGGTCAGGGTGCCTGGTGTGGGCTTTTGAAACCAGCAGAACAGCACTTCTGGGGCAAAGCACAGCGCTATGAATAGGCCACCAGGGTGGAAGCCAAACAGACCAGGGCAAGAGCACAGAAGAGTGTCCAGGTGACAGAGGTAGCCAGGTGTAGGAGGTGTGGGTGCCAAAGGATCAGAGAGGGAGCCGTGACCCTGGGAAGGTTGTCCCACCTTCATTTCCCCTGAAGGACTCAGAAACACGCATCTCTCTGTAGATGAGCCACGGGAAAGAATCATTGTCCAAACCACACAGAGACGCTGTCTTCTTCCGTTCTGTGTTGCTAGAACAGTATACCCGAGGCTGGAAAATTTAAAAAGAAAGAAAAGCTGCTTCCTACCATCCTGGAGGCCAGGGTCCAGGCCTGCATCTGGCAAGGGCCTCCTGGCTGCGGCATCCCATGGCGGGAGGCAGAAAGGCAAAGGGGACATGTGACAGAGGGAAGAGAAGGCCCAAGCTGGCTTTGTAGCAACCCACTCCTGTGACAAGGGACCTGCTCCCAATATGACAGGCTGAGCCCTCTTGACCAAGTTACCAAGTCACAGGTTCCACCTCCCAACTGCAGGACACTGATCCTTTCCAACATGGGAAACTCAGGGACACAAAAAGGGACCCCAACATGACAGCCCTACATGGCCAGAGATATGACACAGGATACACCCTCAAAACAAGCCAAAATCTGTCTCTTTAATATTTCAAAATGAGCAGTTATGTTAGATATTAGGAAGGTATGGAAATAGCATAAATCAGAACTAGAAAATATCAGAAATGAAGCAACTGGAGGAAAGGAAAATTTGAAGAGTGCCAAAACTTCAAAAGGAATTTCAATAGCAGAGGATGCATAAGAAATGAAGAGGGACCAGCTATGGAGAGGCACGCCTGTGAGCCCAGTGACTCGGGAGGCTGAGGCAGGAGGACCGCAAGTCTGAGGCCAGCCTCGGCAACTTAGTGAGACCCTGTCTCAAAATAAAAACATAAAAAGTGCTGGGGATGTGACTCAGTGGTTAAGCATACCTGGGTTTAATCCCTGGTACCAAAAAAGAAAAAAAGGAAAAAGTGTGAGAGCAACAAGTCACATGAAAAACTAAATAAAATTGATCCCCCCCATTGTCCCTCTCTTTAAAAAGGAAAAAAGATGACCAAAGTGAAAAAGAACAGTGGAGCAGATAATTACTACAATTAACACCAGAAAATATTCAGAAGATAAACAAAGTATGGAATGCAGGAAGATTTTAAAAATCAAAAAAATCAAAAAAATATTGTAACGACAACAAAAAAATTTTTTTGAGAGGAAATGAGGGACATGGAGGATAGGGGAATAGGACCAGGCAGCATGTGATGGGAATCCCAGGAGGAAACTAGAGGCACGGAATGGGACAAATGAAACTAATTCAAGAAGTCCCAAAATAAAAACGTCTCTAATGTACAACATAGAAGAGCCACTGTCCTCAGAAGCCAGTCGGTGAAGACCGAATAAGGAGAGGCTCGGGCACTGCGTAAGGGACCAAGGAAGCAGGGGACCACAGACGCTAACTAAGGTCCACCACATCTGTAGAGTCACTGAACCAAAACAGATGCAGAGAGAGCGTGAAGATCACCGGGCCCTGCCAGCTCGCCCTCGGGGGTGCCCGTGGAGGCCCAGACATGGTGCAGCACCCATGAGAGGGTTTCAAAGTATTTGTAAAGTTTAAGTTCTGCAGGTCACACAGCCAACGGGACACCTCCACAGACCTGTCCTGCCGGGGGCCAGCCCCAGCAACTCCTAGGGTCCCAAAGGATGAGTGGAGTCGGCGCGGAGGAACAACCTGAACCTCCGGAGCAAGTTGCAAGCAGACACAGCACCCTGCTTGAGCAAGAAGCCGTCTGTTCGTCATTGCTGAGCCCTTTTATACAGGTGCACAAACAATGCTTTCATTACCTGCCTCATTAACCAAACGGACCACCTGCAACCACTTAAACTGTCCCAGAGCACCGGACACAAAGCCGTCCACTCCATCACTAGTTCACGGTCAAATCCTCGGGAACTGTTTCATGCATGTACAGAAAGGCTTTATTTTAAAAAAAGGATGATGTTGTTCTTAGTTCTTTATACCCATTTTGATAAAAGGCAGAGGTCACTTTCCCAAAACTCTAGCACCCTGTTTCCTCCAGATGTTTCTTATTTAGCTAGGTTGTAGGTCCTTATACCCTAATCAACTGCTAATCCAAAGCACCCTGTTACTGTAACCTTACTAGACATTCTGCAGCTATCCTAAGTGCTATAATTGTTACTCTTAAGGTATCTGCTTCCTAACCTATGGGCTAAGAAGTTAAAACTTCTGGAAAGATAGGAAAGGCAATTTTTTGCATATACTGGTTCCTTTGTTCCTTAGTTCCAATTATTTTGCGCTCTATTTCCAACCCTGCTTCGAAGTCAGCACAGCTTCGTCCCTCATGATTTCCATATGCGTTGTACAAGTACCCTTCTCCTCAATCCGTACCAGTCATTTCCAATTTGAGTGAATACCAATTTCCAGAAGGGATGGTTTTGGCAATCTCCTGGCGTGCTGGCTTAGCCGAGCCCTTCCCCAAGTCTGGACCTTGTCAGACAGAGCTGGTAGATAACACCTCCTCCACTGTCCCTCAGCTTCCACTCTGCCCTGCGGAGCGACCTGTAGGCTCTGAACACCCAGGCGAGTCCCCACTGCGTGTCTGAAGTGGCCACTGCTCACGCTAAAGTGAGGGCTCACTGTCTCTGTGGGTCCTCTGACTACAGATGTCTGGCCCTTGACCCCCCGACCCTGATTGCTACAGCAACCCCTGTGCTTCTGGAAGCCCCGGTGGCTGTTTTCCTGGGGAGGGGGTTGATTTTGTTTTTGAGAGAGACAGTGAGAAAGAATCACTTTATCTAGTTTTTCTCGTGGCCTTCATTGCTCCAACGCTTAGTTGCATATGTGGTGCTGGGGTTCGAACCCTGACTGCATTGCCACTAGTGAGGGGCCACTGGGATGTGGCAGTCGGAACCGCCTCTGAAACCGTCACCACGAGGCACGGGAGTCAAGTGCTGCCAGCGTGGGGATGGGGTCAGCCTCCTCCAGCCGCGCAGGAGGACTTGGTGGCAGAGGAAAAACCTGCTCTCTCTTCACTATCTGGAAAACAAGCCTATTCTTCCCCCCCCCGCCCTTTTTTTTTTTTTTTTAAGAAAGAGGGACAGTGAGAGAGAGGGAGAGAGAGACAAAAGCAATTTTTATTTAGTTTTTCACGTGGCTTTCGTTGCTCTGACACTTTGTTGCGTACGTGGTGCTGGGTTTGAACTCACAAACTCACTCTTGCAAGGCAAGCACTTCAACCACGGAGCCACCGCTCCAGCCCCAAGCCTATTGTTATTGTAGCCACCGAGCAGAGATCTGGGGACACCAACCTGACTGTGAACCTGTGTGTGGCTCAGGCCCCTTGCTCAGGCCCCTCGTATAAAGGGGCGTGGAATCTGTGTATCCAGTGCTCCTCCCCATGCATACTCCAAGTCGTCTCCAGATGACTGGGAACAGCTCTCGGGCCCATCAACAGCTCGACCCAAGATCTCATCCTATGCACCAGATGCGACTTGGATGGCCAGGGAGGAGGCTCAGGGCCCCTGGCCCAGCTCCCAGGGTTTATCCACAGCCTCTGGAGTGACAGGGAGGCTGGGTCTCCTGGAAGAATGGCCCCGTGGAGGGTGCGCCTTTCCTTGCCTTCCCCAGAGACCGTGGCTGCTCATCTCAGTGGGGTGGCTGGAGAAAAGACGCGCTGAGATGTGGGGGACCCAGACCCGAGCCCATGTGGACTCTGGCTGGCACCAGGCTCACAGGAGGCCCGCTCTAGATCACCTGTCATTACCTCTCTGGTCCTATGAGGCGGAGCGGAAGGCACACCTCAGACTCCACTGTGCCTCCCTGGCTTGAAGAAGGGAGGGTGCTATGCAGAAATGGCTAGGTCGAAGCCACCAGAACAGTCCTCCCTCCTTCCCTCCCTCCCTCTGTCTCCTCCTCTCTCTCTCTCCCTCCCTTCCTCTCTCCCACTCTCTCCCTCTCTCTCTCCCTCCTTTCTCTCTTTTTCTCTCCTTTCTCTTCTTCTCTCTCTCTTTCTCTTTCTCTCTCTCCTCTCTCTCCCTTTCTCTCTCTCCTCTTCCTCCCTCCCTCTCTCCCTCCCTCCTTTCTTTTTCTTTCTCTCTCTTCTTTCTCTCTCTCCCTCTCTCTCTTTCTCTCTCTTCTTTCTCTCTCTCCCTTCCTGTCTCTCCCTCTCTCCTTTCT
>PVKS010015500.1:27556-45943 GCA_004027875.1 Aplodontia rufa | reverse complement strand
CCCCCCGCCCCCGCCACCACCACCACCATCATACCCTCTCTTTCCTTCTCCTGTCCTTCCTCTACTCTCCCTTCTCTTTCCTCTACTCTACTAGACTTCCTTCAGTTCTCTGTTAATCTATATTTGAATGGTTCTTTATGTAGTCTTAACCTTTCCTCCCCCTTGCCTTTACTTTACTCTAGCTTCCACAAATAAGAGAAACCGTATGTCTTTTGAGTTTGAGTTTACGCCACATGTTTTCTAAGATAGAAAAAATAAATCTGATTCTTTCTTGGAATTTTCCTGCTTCACCAAGATAATACAATTCTTTCATAAACATGGAATGAGCTTTGCCAAATTCCAAGTCTACCACCTCAATATTGGGAGCTTCACAGGATTCAAGTGTTGAGACACTAGTACAGTTCATTAGGAACACAAGACTTAAAGCTATCTTGCTAGGTAAGAATTTGAAATTTCAAGTTAATTGATAACATGTCTGGATTTAAATGTAATTTAAGAGATATTCCAACAATTGAGTTTTAAAAAGAGCATAAAAGCCTTAGAAGTATATAATTTTTTCTAATTATTTCCTTTTTTCTTTCTTTCTTTTTTTTTTTTTTTTTTTTTTTTTTTTTTTTTTTTTTTTTTTTTTTTTTTACTTGTAGTGACAAGTAGTTATGCCCTATCACCTACATGTTTAGGCTTACAATCATTTCTCTCTTCTTACATAGGTGTTAGCATACTAGTTTTTTTTTTAAATATAGATTTTTTTTTATCATTTACTTAATATCAGGTCTCCTTTCCTCCTTCACTCATTCACTTAATTCTTATAGATCACTTGGATATGGTCCACTTACTTTGCTAGATCATAAGCACATAAACATTTTTGGAATACTGATTTTGAGAGTTAGAACTTTCTTCTTTTCCAAACTTCTTCAACAAGGGACCAAATTTCATAACACAGCATAGCTCCAGAAATACCAACTCCACAACTACTCAATAGTGTCAATAATCTTGGTAAATAATTATGAAAAATTTTAGGGTGATGACTTACAAGTCAGAGATAAACAGCTTTACTTTCACCTGGTGCTTATATCCATAGTTAGATACCTTTGGATCTTCTGGTCTTCACTGGTGTAGAAATACTGAAGTTTCCTGGCACCAATGGTATATATGACATGATCTGCCAGCTGTTCTATTTCATCCTTGTTAAGGGACATGCTCTTTCACAATGACCAAAAGCCAATCTGCTGTGGGAGTGGATGGTTTGATGAAAGATTCAGCACTCTGAACAAAGACTTCAGGTTGCCAAAGACGTTGATTGGCTCCATTTTGCCAAAAACAATGTGGTGCTTATTTAAAGTCTATGCTGACTTCCAGATGAGTCTTAGACAATTCCCCTCATTTTTAAACTCAGGCTGTTCCAAACTGTATTGGAAAACACAAGCAGACTGCCCACAGGAGAAACACATGCCACAGTAACATCTCCTACGACCAGGGACTCATCTAAGATGAGGGAGTTTGGTGACATTGTCAAATAACTAAAGGAGAATGTCTTGCCAGCCCTATTGGTCACTATTTGGAGTCTTGAATTTTACAAAGGAAAGCATGAAGTCTGAAGGGCTGTGATGAAACCTCAGAGACCAGCCACCTGTCTCACACATTGGTATTAGGGACTTACAAAATAGCTTTCTATGAGATCATCTCCCGGGTGGAACCCATGGCAAACCCTCCAAGGGAACTCCTGACTGAATCAAATTTGATATTTCATTGGTATGGAGCAAGGCCTAGCCACTGAGAAACTTGAATCTCCTCAGAAGTCAAAGGGCAGCCAGAGATTGTTAACAATATGAAGACAGAGAACTCTTCCTGTTTATAACTTTTTAACAAATATTTGCTGAACGATGAATTCATGTGATCTAATTCCAATTCTCCTATGTTAGCAGGCTATACCAAAATTCAACCAATTTCAGTGTGATTTGTGGCTCAAACATTTTTTATCTTGACTAACAGGACTTCCTGCTTTGGTAGGAGGACTTCTGTAATTCACTGCATTTATCCCAGGCCCTAGTGCTGGGCTTTCACCATAAAACTGAGCAGAGAATTTAGTGGGGAAATTCATTCTCAGACATTAGAAGTGTCTTCTGTGATAAAATGCCATATTGGCCTGGAGTAGGAAAACAGGCAAACTGTTGAGTATAAGATGATTAAATTGGCAATACGCATCAACATTTTAAATGTATTTCTTTATCCTGGCCTTTCCACCACTAAAAATTTATCCTATAAACATAAATGTGTGAATATGGAAATGCAGATGTATGAGAATATTCATTGCAGCGATGATCCAAATCACATATATTTAAAAATTGTTACATCCATACCTTTTAATTCCACTCAATCATTAGAAAGGATGCAGCAGATCTAAATGTGCTGATGTTCAACATATTGTTAATTGGGGCTGGAGCAGTGGCTCAGTGGTTTCGGCACTTGCCTGGCAAGCACAAGGACCTGGGTTCAAACCCCAGCACCACGTACACAACTAAGTGTTGGAGAAACTAAGGCCATGTGAAAAACTAAAAATAAAGTTGTTTCTCTCTTTCTCTGTTTCTCTCACTGTCCCTCTCTCTTTAAAAAAAAAAAACATACTGTTAATTGAAAGTACAAGATATTGAAGAATAATGTTTGACTGTAACCCGTTTGTGTAAACAAAGAGCAGAGATGTACATTTGTATGTGTACAAAAATTATTGGAAAATATACAAAAAACATTAATAGTGATTGTAACAGTGGGTGGTATAGAAGAGAGAAAGGGAGGGTGAATTTTCTTTTTTGTTTCATACACTTGTGCAGTGTTTGAATTATTTGACTATTGAATGTATTACTTTTATGATTTTTAGAAATGGCTTCCATCTTACCACTTTCTTGTTTTGCCTATCTTAGTTTAACCACTAGACTTCTTCAGGATTAAGATTATTTTATATTAATTTTTTTCTCAAAATCGTATTTATCACCCAAGCTTATTCTCCCCAAACCTTTTTTTTTTCATTTTAAATATGACCTTTCCCAGATCTTCAGCCTATGATTAGCCAGATGAAACCACCAGCACACAGATAACCAACCCAAGTATTGAGTTAAAAACAATGCATGTGAGGGGAAAAAATGCTAATTTAATTGCATCAGTCACAGCATCAACAAAAATTAGCAATGCTACAATGTCATGATGCAGGAGGTCAAAGACCCATGATGCACCCTGCACTGGGAATCACAGTGGGACTTAACTGGGGCAGTTCTGGTTCTGCCATTAGGACCATGAGCACTCCAATCTCAAGATACCGCCATTATCTCCGGATCATTGCCACGATAGACCCAAACAACTCCAGTCTATCGTGTCAATGTGTATTCAGGGAGTCTTTAATGCATGGATCATTGGTGAGCTGTACCATAAAAGCCCTGTAGGAGCCATGGTTGTGTGTGGAATCAATGCACACTCAGGGACTCCTCCATGCCTGGATCATTTGCAACGCATCGTGTCAATGCATACTCCGGGAGCCCTTACGCCACAGCCTACGCTTGCCAAGGAACAGTATATACCAAAAATACTTATGAAATGGTTGTTACAGTGCATACCCAGTATTCACTTTTCTAAATGGCATGTCAGCAAGTTTAGTGTGCAACAAATAACTCCTAAAAGGCACAAAACATTCCTAGAGGCCCAACTTCCCACACAGAATGTTGGTCTATGGAACTGTGGCATGGCTATGGGGAGTGTGAGTTTCTTTACAGTGAACAAGGGGAAAAGAAGCAGTCTTGCAATTTAAGACATTGCCTCTGCTCAACATTGTCAGGGGTATTCTTATAAAGCCAACTACTTCCTAATTATTTTCCTGGGCATTTCATGCCTAAGATCCAAGGGTGCTACCTGTATTCTTTCCCTGTTCCAAGCCATCTACAGAGGAAGTTGAGAGGCCAGGGTTAGAACTGGACCAGCACCAACCAGGGTTAGCTCCAGATCAGCACTGTCCAACAGAAACAGAATGTGAATCACATATGTGATTTTAAACGTCCTTCACAGGCGCGTTTTTTAAACGCAAAAAGAAACTTTGATTGATTTTACTACAATATTTTAATTCACTCCAAATATCCAAAATATTATTTCAACGTTCAATCAACACTTAAAAGTAGTTAATGGGGCAGTTTACGATCCTTTTTCTCATACTGAGCCTTTTTTTTACAATGAAGTATTTTCCCCACGTACAAACATCTCCATTTGGACCAGCCACATTTCAAGTCCCAGGTGACCGGGGCTGTCCTGGTGGGCAGCCCAGCTGCAGAGGCCTGGGGAAATGAATCCCAGGAGCTTAATGCTCATTGTCTCCCTTCAACTACCTACCTCAAGGCAAGTGAGTGTCTATCTTTCCACCTCATTTCCTCACCACCGCTGCAATAGCCTTTTCTTAACAGGCTGAGTAGATGGATGTGTTTTTGGTTTCGATAATCATTAAAAATGACCACAAATATGCACTGAGAAAAGAGGAGGAAAACTGCTGTAGGCCCCTGAGATAACGCCAGTCTTGGAGATGAAGATGGAGATGGAGATGGAGAGGAGGGGCTGGCTGTTGGGGGAAGGGATGGAGAGGGTGGGCGCGGCGTGGAGCCCGAAGGCGGTGGCGTAAATGTGCATCCCGGGGTTCGAGGGGTCACTGGCAGTCGCTAGACCTCGGAGAATCGCTGATATCTGAGGTTGAGTCCTGCAGAGACACAAAGCGGGAGGGGGAGAGGCGAGGGAGTCAGACAAAGAGGCCGGCGAGGCGAGGCGAGCGCGCAGGGGCGGGAGGCCCGGCGCGGGCGCCGCTGCAGTCGCGGACCCGGGCGCGGCGGTGGGGCGGGGCGGGCGCCGCTCCACCCGGGACTCGCGGGACGGCGGGGCGGGGGGGAGGCAGGCGAAACGGGCAGGTCGATTTGAATATCAGGCTCTGCCACACTCGGGGTGCCGCTGACAACTTCATTACCTCCGCATATAAAAATGACTGCCGGGGAATGCAAATGGCTCGCCCGTCTCAGCCGCCTGCCTCCGTTCCGCCGCCGGCTGCGGGCGGAGGCCCCGGGAGCCCGGCAGCCCGAGGCGCAGACACGCGGCTGTCCGACTTAATGAACGGCCCGCGGCTCCTCCTCCCGCCGGGCCGGAGGCAGCAGCCGGGCGGGGATGGGACGAGCCCGGGACGCGCGCGCGGCGAGCGGGGCTTAGGGGCGAGAGTTGCTCTGCCTCCGGACTCTGATCCTCCCTATAGAAAGGCCCCAGTGTTAGGCCACTCGTGGGTGTCATTCGCAGCCTCGGACCCTGATGGAAAAGTCCGGCATGCCCGGACTGGCCTCCAAGGGCTTGGGCATCCCAGTCCCGCATGTCCAAGCCGGTAGTGCGCAAATTGGATGGGCTTAAGAATCCCTAGCGCCCGGTTCTCCTCTGCTGAGCACGTAGAGAAAGGGAATGCGCTGCTTGCTCGCTGCTCCGCGGACCTTCACGTCCTGCTGCCCCACAGGACCCACTGTCCGGATCCCAGGTCCCACTGCGTTCCTCAGATAGAAACTAAGGCAAGTCTTGGACTAAAGGCAACTCAGTCTTTGCAAGAGCCTTTCTTCTTTGGTACATAGAAAGAGGGGAGGACTCACTTCTTGGCAAGAAGTCACCTCCGCCTTATGACAGTTTCGGTTACCCAATTAGACCCCTTGTGAACTCCTGGACGGCAGGAACTAGGTCATTTTTATTAATAGCAACAGGAACGGCAGCAGCTGCACAACAATGACACACCAGGCACAAAGCACTGCCAAATGCTTCACCTATCTTACTGTTGTCACAGAACCCTATTGCTCTTCTGGAAACCAAGGTTTAGCTGAGTCTTGCAAGGAACCCAGGGTAACCCAGTTAGGAAGGTGTCATTCTCAACCAGACAGCAAAATTTTTTCTTCTAGGCCCCTCTTGTAGCTCACACTGTGGCCCTGTGCCCCCTAACAGCAACCATTCCTCCTCTCCGATCTTGGGCAGGAATAAATCCTAAGTGGTCTAAATCTGTTACAAGCAGCCCATTCCCATGTCCAGGGATCGGTCTGGAAAAGAGCACATCACCGGTCCTGGACGACACTACTTGTGGGACATCTGGGAAATGCTTTCTAGGTCTAAAACAGGGACTGTGGAAGCAAGGCCATTTCTTCTGCTGGATGAGGTGATGCCCACCTGGCAACCACAGAGGAGCCAGGCCACAGAGCTACCCTTTGTGGAGATTCTCAGAGGGGAGTGCACTGAAGGTAAGATTTAAAGTTTAGGAAAGCCAGATTCTAGTCCTATCTCTGCCAGTCATGAAGTCAGGCAGCCTTGTGTTAATTCTGGGATATATTTAAAGTTAATTCAGTTTGCGAACTAGAGAAGATATAAAGAAGAAACAAATGAAAACTCCAAAGTTCAGTCCTGTCTACACCACTCTGTTTTGTCTCCTCCTCAGTGTCTACTCCTGGGTGCTAAGATGAGATCACACTGTAAACTTCCGGCTACTCTTCCTGCGCTCACCTCTACCTCACTCAGGTTTAAGATTCTAAGCAGCTGTTATGGTTTGGATCTGGAATTTCCCCCAAAAGTTCATGTGTTGAAAGCATGATCCCCAAAGCAGCAAGGCTCAGAGGTGGAGAGTTTAGGCAATGATTAGGGTTCTGACTGCATCCATGGATTAATCCATTTGCTGGGTGTGCCTGTGTGTGTGTGTGTGTGTCCACCCCACACCTCTCTGTCTCTCCCTCTGTCCTTCCTGGCTTGGATGAGCTGAGCAGCTTTCCTCGCCAAGCCCTTCCGTCATGATGGAGCTAACCAACAATGGACGGAGAAACTTTTGAAACCGTGAACCAAAATAAATCTTTCCTCCTCTAAGTTGTTCTTTTTTTCTTTTTTAATAGAGAGGGACAGTGAGAGAGGGGGGAGAGAGAAAGAGAGAAATAATTTTTATTTAGTTTTTCATGTGACTTTCATTGCCCTGAGACATTGTTGTGTACGTGGTGCTGGGGTTTGAACTCACGTACTCATGCATGCCAGGCAAGTGCCGTAACTGCCCAGCCACTGCTCCACCCACATCTTTAAGTTGTTCTTGGCAGGTATTTTGGTCACAGTGACAAAAAGCTGACTAACACAGCAGTTTTTCCCACTCCCTTTTTCCTCAAGAAAACACCTCTTTGCCACATAAGCAGGGCATCTTTTCCTCCATAGGTGTCAGAGCCCGCATCTTGCAATCCTGTGCACACTCGGGTGTCTGAGTTCGACTGTCTTTGAAATGCTGCCTACTAGACTGTAAGTCCTCTCTTTGGGGAACTTGCATCTAGTTTTGAACATTTTGGGAAACAATGGCTACTTAATCAGGCACATACTGATTTCCCTCAGCAATTGCTCTAAAACAAACTCAAATTATAATGGGAGAGATGGGAGTGGTGGCTTAGCATTAGAGCACTTGCCTGGCATGCCCCAGGACCCAGGTTCAAACCCTAGCACCACATACACAACAGTCAGAAAAACAAAAACCAGGTAGAAAAATAAATAAAAGTGACTCTCTTTTTTAAAAAATTACAATGGGAAATGAATTTTTATTGTTTCATTAAAATCATGAACACTTTTCATTTAAATATACAAAGTAGGTACTGCACGTTCTATTCACCTAGAATTGATACGTAGTGACTAGCTGAAATAACTGTTTCCACCTGCTGAGGGAAAAAGCCCAAACTCCTCAGCAAGACCCTCCACAATCTCCGCCTACCCCAGAAGCAGCCTCATGTGCCCATCACCAGGTACCCCCAAACATAGTACTGCATTTCCCCTCATGTGACCATCACCAGGTACCCCCAAACATAGTACTGCATTTCCCCTCATGTGACCTACACCACAATATGTTGGGTACCAACATTCTCTGGAATGCCTTTGAACTCCAACTGTTCAAGAACCATGAATCCTTCCAGGTTCAGATTAAAGACCACCTCTTCCAGGAAGCCTGTCCTGTTCCTCACATATGGTGACACTAAATATTGAGTACTTGTCCTTAGGAATATTTCCCATATGTTTTGTTTATTGACATCCAGTATCACTTAAATAATACACATTTCCAAACAATTGGAGGACTTACTATTATCATGTAAACAAGTAAAATGGACAATAAATGTTATCTGTAGAATTGTATAAACCTCACTTCCAATTTAAAAACTACCTGTTCTCTTAGATGCAATAAAGCTTCTTAAACCTCTTGCTTTTGCTGGGCTGGAACAGTGGCTCAGCGGTTTTGGTGCTTGCCTGGCAAGCGCGAGGACCCGGGTTCAAACCCCAGCACCACGTACACAACTGAGTGTTGGAGCAACTAAGGCCATGTGAAAAACTCAATAAAAGTTGTTTCTCTCTTTCTGTGTCTCTCTCACTGTCCCTCTCTCTTTAAAAAAAAAAAAAAAACCTCTTGCTTTTGTTAGCATAACTTTGATTCAAGTAATAGAAAACATATCTCCACTGGTTTAGCAACAAGAAATATATAGTATCTCATATAAGAAGTCCCAAGATAACAGATGCCAAGGTTGGTTCATCTAGTGACTAAAAATATTTAATGTTGGGGCTGGAGTGGTGGCTCAGGGATGCTGGAGTGGTGGCTCTGGGATTATGGCACTTGCCTAGCATGCACAAGGACGCAGGTTCAAACCCCAGCACCATGTATGCAACGAAGTGTCGGAGCAATGAAAGCCACATGAAAAACTAAATAAAAATGATTCTTTCTTTCTCACTCTCTCTCACTTTCCCTCTGTCTTAAAAATATATAGATAGATGATAGATAGATAGATAAATAGATATAGATATAGGTAGATATAGGCTGGAGGGGTGGCTCGGCGGTTACAGCGCTTGCTTCAAACCCCAGCACCCATGTACACAGCTAAGTGTTGGAGCAACAAAAAACATGTGAAAAACTCAATAAAAAATTGATTCTCTCTGTATCTCTCTCTCTCACACATTGTCCTTCTCTCTTTAAAAATATATATATATAATCATCCTAGATCATTCTTCTCAAAGTCTCAAGATGGCTGCCATAGTTCCAGGCATCACTTTAAAACATGGCAAAGTCCAGTTTCCCCTACTCAAAAAAATAAAATTGGACTGTTCTTACCTTAAATTTCTTTTTTTTTAAGAGAGAGAGGGACAATGAGAAAGAATCTATTTATTTATTTTTAAAGAGAAGGACAGTGAGAGAGAATCAATTTTATTTAGTTTTTCATGTAGCTTTTGTTGCTCCAATACTTCATTGTGTACGTGGTGCTGGGGTTTGAACTCTCATTCTTGCACATGCCAGACAAATGCTGTAACTACTGAGTTACCACTTTAGCACCTACCCTTAAATTTCTTAAGAGTAGGAAAATTATACCAGAGACTCCTCAGAATCTTTTATTGTATCTCAAAGTGGCCAGAACTGAACTATACCAAAACCTTTACTGGCAAGAAAAGTGAGATTATCATAATTGGTGACTAATCAGGATTTACTCCCGGATTATACTGAGGTGGGGAGAGCAGGTGGCAGAGAATGGAATAGGACAGGCAATGCCAAAATAAAAGCTGAATTTTAGCCAGTCTTCTAGCCCTCTGTTCCTGCATATAAACCATCCCAAAGCTTAGCGGCTTTAAGAGCTTGCCCCAGGGTAATTTTGGTTTAGGAACAAATGCATATCATACTGGTACTTCATGCATTTGTGACTGTATAATAACTCAACTCCTTAATGAAAATTTTTTAAAAAAGAACTTGCCCCCAAATTCTTTAGTTTGTAGAAATCTGAGAGTTAACTCAGAAGAATAACACAATTCCTTTGATTTAGCAAATAATTTGATAACAGATTATTCACTTTTTCAAAATCCTGTAAATTATAGAAGTATCTAAAGATGATGGCCATTCCCCTCCTTTCACCAGAGCAGGCAGGGAAGCAGAACATATGCACTCTTTGTTTTGTGATGTCCTAAGTAGACCTTCTAGTTCTCTTTTTAAATTTTATAGATATAAGGCAAGAAAATTCTTAAGTGGTGGCTATAGTTAGACACACGTCATTTACCAAAATGACCCATGGATGGGGGCTGGAGCGGTGACTAAGCGCTGGGAGTGCTTGCCTGGCATGAGGATCCAGATTCAAGCCCCAGCACCGGTACACAATCTAAGTACAGGGTCAGGGTGGGGGGCAGGTACAGGGGACAAAAACAAAACAAAATGAAAAAAAGTTGTTTGGATTTCCTCCCTGGAATAACTGTTTGGATTTAGAAACCCTGATTCCACTTTGGAATCATTCCATTGGCAGCATTCATTCAAACCCACAACACATTTGTTCAAATCATACATTTCTAAACAGAAAAAAACATGTGCTCCCATCCATTAACACTTTTAAACCTTTAAAACATAACTAAAAGTGAAGTCTGGCTGCCACTTTTCTTCCTCTTCTTCCTTTTCTCCTCCTGCTTATTTTCTTCTTTTTAACCAACAATTGCTATTATCCACACTAATGAGGTAGACTGTGTTAAGAATTTTCTTCACTTAACATTTCTCATTATTAATAAATTTCACACTGACAACTATAAAGTGAACACTTTGGATTTATGCACCTAACCTAATTACATATGCCACATGTACGCATTTCATTATTTACTTGACAGATTCATTCCTTGATATCATAAATAATTAAACAAGAATCAAATATTAACAATCAGATACGTGTTAATTCTCCTCAAATCTGGAGAAACAAACTATATTTTTATCTTCAGTTCAACAAGCACTGATTAAAATTTCTTCATTAGGCAAATTTCATAAGCAAAGTTCTCGATCTTCTTTCACTTTCAGTAAAAATTAAACCTGGAGCAAATTATTCCAGGATTCCTTCATGGGGGAAAAAAAAAAAAAAAGAATATAACAGCATTCCTAACAAACCACCAGAATCGCAATCTTTCATGAGCACTGCTGTATCCTACATATGAAACTTTAATCTGTGTGTTTGTTAGGAATTTTCAAATACAGCTTTTATTATAAGTGAACAGCCCACACCATATTGGATGCTGTAGTATATTACCCAGAGGTATCTTGGCTTATGGATGGTTTTAACCAATTATTTTATAGCTTGTTTAAAGAATACTTTCTAGACATTATGGATAATGGTAGACCCCAATTTATTTGAGCTGAAAATTTACTCTGGGGTCAAAGTGTAGCTGTTGCTTTGTCCGTTTTGATGAGCAAGGTTTCAATGTTTTTATTCATGTGGATCAACACCTTCATTGATCAAACTATTCTCACATTTTATCAAATTTTCTTTGGTAGAGCATACCGTACAATTTCATCATTTAAAAAATATTAAAGATTCATAGATAGCCACATTATTCATAATACAAGATTAATGCCAGGCTGACAGGTTTTTGTAAAGATCTGACTCTTTTTTTTCTAAGTGCACATACCATATCTATGTGAAATGTACCTCTGATGTTGCCTATTGAGTCCTCCCTTCTCTTCTCTTCTAATGCTAAAGAGAGAATATTATAGCATGATTGTCAGGGTTAGTGTGTCTCTGACCTACACATGTATTATTAATAATTTATGAGCTGATTTGAAATACAGCACCAGAAAACCAACCAAGGACCACTGCTGCTGCCTCTAGTGGCATCCATTTGGAGTTGACAACATGTGCACCCACATTTTGAGACTGCTTGTTAAAATGCATAAAGACAAAAAAATACCCCAGCTGCCAAAGTTAACTGAATAGAAGGAAGCCATGCTACCTGGTTAGAAACTCCAAGTGCATTTCTCTCTTTTCATCTGATCCTTTCCATGGCATAAGAGTTCCTCTTAAAATCATTTAATCCAGTTTTTATAGTGTCTGTAAAGGCTAGAGAATCTAAATTCAAACCACATGGAGGTATGGCCAGGTGCTGTGGGCCACACCTGTAATCCCAGCAGCTGGATAAGATTAGGCAGGAGGATCACAGGTTCAAAGCCAGCCTCAGTAACTTCATCAGGCCCTAAGCAACTCAGCAAGACCTCGTCTCAAAGTAAAAAATAAAAAGAGCTAGAGATGTGGCTCAATGGTTAAGCACTGCTGGGTTCGATCCCTGAATTCCTCTCTCCAAAAAAGAATATTAATATGGAGGTATGTAAAGTAAAGACCAGCCCTTTCTTCTTATTTCTGCCATGTTTCACCCCCAGATCTTATCTGGCGAGTCTGCTTCCAGACTGTTTTCCACACTCATGCCAACATGGGAGAAGTGGGGAAGTTGCTCCCTCTGTCCGCTGGAGTGGCATTGCCCTGGACAGACTGCGCTACACTTGCCTCCCCCACTCAACGGTGCATCCAGGGTACCTGCCACATCCATCTGGAGCTCATTGTTTAAACAACAAAAGAATGATCCAGTTTATAGACGGAGGCTCATTTTACCTGTGCCCTTACTAACACATTGCTAAGCTCTCCCAAATGTTTCACAATTTAAAAAAAAAAAAAAAGCCACATACTCTGAACATCCATGCTCACAAACTCCCTGGCCTAGTTGGTTGAGACGGATTCCAAGAACTAGAATTTCTAGGTCAACAACTGAAAAGCTCCATAGCCCATTAATTAGGCAAGAAAAATATATATAAATATTCCCTTTTAGCATTTAAATACATTTGTGGGGCTGGAGTGGTGGCTAAGTGGTGACCGCACTTGCCTGGCATGGGAGGACCTGGGTTCGTACCCCAGCACCGCGTACACAACAAAGTGTCGGAGCAATGAAAACCAGATGAAAAACTAAATAAAATTGATTCATTGATTCTTTCTCTCTCTCTCTCACTGTCCTTCTCTTTCTAAGAGAATTAAAATAAAAATAAATAGCATTATGTTTCATGAATAGATAATCTGGTAATTAAGTACATTTTTGTGGGAATATACTTTTAAAACTTTAATAATATGGAGTCATTTGGGAAAAAAAGATTAAAATTTTAGTTACATGAATTTCATGTGAGTAGCTTTATGCATCAGCAAACTAAAGCCTCCGTTTTTAATTTGTAACAATGTGTCGTCAGGCTACATGTCTGTATATATGATTTTTAACATCAATGTCCAAATCAGCCAGTCTTCATTTCATCAATGCTACATGTAACTAATGCTTTAAAAGTGTGTTGAGGGGCTGGAGCGGTGGCTCAGCGCATACAGCGCTTGCCCGGCATGCACAAGTACACAGGTACAAACCCCAGCACCCATGTACACAACTGTCAGAGCAACGAAAGCCGTGTGAAAAACTCAATAAAAATTGATTCTCTCTGTCTCTCTGTGTCACTGTCCTTCTCTCTTAAAAAAATAAAAGTGTTGATAGAGACTGACACCTGCTCAACTATTGAATGCTTTTGAAAATATATTCAAAGCATCATAAGTTTGGAAACATCTCATCTAGGACATCTAATTAAAAATGTGTTGCTATGTTTATTCGAGATCATCACAAGCGAGTGTGTTTTTAAAATTCTCTGCTTTTTTCCCTTAAATTATTTGAAGCCTTCTACCAACAGTGCAATAGTTACCTGGAGTGTCTGTCAAGTTCTATTAAAGGAACTAGAATATGCTTTTAGAAAAGATGCCTCACATCTGATGACAGGCACTTCCTATGTGCTAGGACTCAGAGAAATTGGAACATTGATCATCTCTTGTAGAGATTTTCTTTAGCAAGATAATAAATGGAAACCTTGTTATGCCAAATGACTTACTAGTCAAAAGTAGCCAGGACATTGAAACCTGAAAACTAGTTAATGGTTTGTAACAAGTCAGAAATAAAGATGTTCAACCAAGAAAATGACATTCCGCAGCACTGGCTACAAGAGGAAAGAGCAGCCTGTCAGAATCATGCGAGGGCTGTGGTGACAGGTAGACAATAAAATGGGACACACGGGTTCCTCTCGGTGGGGAGTGGAGTTCAACAGCTTTCTCTTGGGAGTTTCCATGCACTTTCTTTGTAGGAAATCTTCCCTCTAAAAATGGCAGCAGACCCCTTGGAGGTCTTATTAAAATTCTCCTTCTCTGTTATAAAGTGCATTGTATAAGGCAGATGACAGTACCCGAACGGTTAATTCTTCATTGTATAAAGGAAACTGGGAACAGCAGTCACGCCAGTGAGGTGGCTCTGCCGTTGACCTACCCAGCTACATTGCATAGTAGGCATCGTGAAACAGGAAGAGAATCAGAGAGGAGTGTGGGTCCACAAGCCCACCTAAAATGACAGACAGCGTGAATTCAAACCAAGCAGTAGCGTATGTATTGAATATTCCATCTTCAGTTTGGTACCCATTATATCTGCAAACGAGTTTCCATTATTTGCTTAAACCTCCACAGTAGAGGAGGTGTTCAATGGCATCCTTGGGGTCAACATTGTTTTCACTTTTAAGAGAAATTTTCTGCCATTTACTCTCTGCCACAAAACTACAACGGTAACAGCATACCTCTACCTACCTCATTATGGACCATAAAGAGAGGCCACAGAAGAATCAAGGAAAGCAAAGAACCCAGCGATTGCTCCAGGAGTTCTATCATTTCAGTCTTTCTGAGAACTGAATTTCTACCTCGTTCAGAATAATGCTATTATTATCTTTTTTATTTAACCCGGTCCTATTACAAAGTTATATCACTTCATTTATATCTATTTAAAGTGCTATAATACCACTAATCTAATTTCCAATAGAATTATAGCTGTTAGAACAGTCTTATAAACCATTTCTCTGGTTTTATTCTATTCCCAACATATTTTTTTCTAGAAAGACAGAATCAATTTTATTTAGTTTTTCATCTGGCCTTCACTGCTCCGACAGTTGTGTACATGGTGCTGGGGTTTGAATTCTGGTTCTTGTGCATGCCAGGCAAGTGTCATAACTGCTGAGCCACCGTTCCAGCCCTCCCAACATATCTTAAGCTGTATAATAAAATCAAAATTTCATAACTGACGGATATGGAAATCTTTCCTTACAATAACCTTTTTTTCTACTAATGTCATTTCAACCAGGAGAGGTCTGTGTTTTCCACACAGCAGATCTACATTTAAAATTATTTCTGCTATAGATTAGCTGTCCCTCAATGAGCTATGAAAGACAAAATGTTAGCCTCTTTAAGCCTGTCTTATTTGACAGCATGCAATATTTACATGAAATAAAAAGCAAATATTTGTTCTTTCCATACACGCTGTCAGCACAAACTTGGGTTGTGTAGAAACCTGTTCAGAAAAACAGAATTGGCATTTCCTACATGCTATAAGGTCAACAATAAGTAACATTGAAGATTATTTTAAAAGGAAGAGAGTTGACTTGTGTTTTCAGAACCAAAGATGATCATGTTATGCCATAAATTATGAAGTGCATTAAAAACTAAAATTTCTTTGCTTAAGAAACATGGGCTTGGGCTGGAGCGGTGGCTCAGCGGTTTCAGCGCTTGCCTGGCAAGCACAGGGACCCGGGTTCAAACCCCAGCACCACGTACACAACTGAGTGTTGGAGCAACTAGGGCCATGTGAAAAACTCAAGTTGATTCTCTCTTTCTCTGTCTCTCTCACTGTCCCTCTCTCTTAAAAAAAAAAAAAAAAAAAAAGATAAAGAAAAAGAAACATGGGCCATGGGCTTAATTTTAGTTGCTTATTTGCCAGAGGATAAACTTAAGGTCCACCTAAGGGATATAGGTAAAAGAAAATACTTTTTACCCTAAAACGTTTCCAATTAAAGCTGCTTTTCAGCCCTTCTCCCCAGGGAACTTTCTAATAGTTAATAGGAACATACTCTGAAGTCAGGGGAGCCAAGCATTCCTGATTATCACTGCCACCTAATTAGGGCCACAGAGCCACCACATCCAGTTCCCCAACTAAGTTATGCTTCTGCCTAATAACTGGTCTTTCGTCAACATGGAGGAGCAGTAATTTGTCAAAAGATGTTTTCAGGGCCACTTGCTTTCCTCTCCTCTCTAGGATTTGCACTATCAATGGCTGCCCTGGGGAATGCCCTGGGTTGGGGGCAAATTCCACAGCCTCAGAATTCCTGTCCTGAAGCCAAATAGACAGACTTGTTCCGCTTCCTGTGGATAGTGTCCCATCTGCTGAACACACACTTAATACATAAACTCCATTTCCAGGAATAATACCTACTGGTATTAACAAGAAAATAGCAACTCTACAAGATTCCCTGAAAAGAAACCCTGTCAGTGCCACTCATTCTGCCTTCAAAGACAAGTCCTTGTAATTACTTTCTCCTCTTCGTTGCCCTGTCTGGATAAAGCAACAAGATCAGGAGAGCCTATCCGTTTTCCCCAGATACCTTCCAAAATGCATGTCTGCTTTGCAGGCTGAGATCAGAAATTTCATTATCTGTATTTGTATTAGTAATTCACTGCACAAGAGAACAGGGGGCAGAGGAGGAGAGCAAGCATGAAAGCAAACACCAGACAGACAATTGTATATATGCAAATGCGTGCAAATTTCTGTCCGCTTCTCCCGACGTAGAACCAAACAACATGGAAGTCTATTCATCCCTCCAGCTTCTTTGCTGCCAAAAGTGGTTGTGGGTTTGGAGAAAAATATTCGGAAAATGTTAAACTTGTAGCCACCAGGACCAAATCAAACTCCAAATCTACAACATCAAAAGCTAACGCATAAATAAAATCAGGGATTTTCTAGAAAGATAGTCTATAATACAACCTCCTGGCTGCAGAGGATAAAAAAACAAGATGCCTTGTGAGGGGCGGGGGAAGGGAATGATTGCATATAGCTCTGCAGCTCAACTAACAGAGAACTAAAAGGTTGCTTCATGTCTTTGAGGTTGCGCATTTGCATAAATAGCCCAGACAAGAAGGCGTATGAAAAACCAGAAACGGGGATGATAAAAAAAAAAATGCCCCAAACTCAAATTCATAAATATGAGTGATCACTTTCAAATAAATATGCCCAATGACTTAAAATGACAGCAAGGATCATCATGCATTTTGTTTTAAAATCCATTATTCACAAATAATGTTATAGAAATTTGCATGCCTTCCTTTAGCCTATACATTTATTCCAGCCATTGAAAATCAATAATAAAATAATTCGCACACATATTTCTTTCGCCTAATGGTAATTCAGTTCATCCTCAAAATTATATTTGAAGGTGTGGTCAGTTATTCCCATTTTACAGGTCAGGAACCTAAGACTCAGAAGTTCAGTGATTCATTCAAATTCATGTAAGTAACAGGAGTAGAATTCGAACTCTCTTGATTGACTCTGAATCCCAAGCACTGTCACGCTGCTCTCGTTTGAATGAGTCCTCCAAAACTGATCTTGGAATTTAATTGCCAGTCCAACAGTACTAACAGGTGGGAACTTTTAAGAAGCGATTAGGTTATGAAAGCGCCAGCCTCTTCAACGGATTGGGAATGTGTCAGTTAATCCATGGGAGTGTTAGTTAGAAACAGGCTCCAAATAAAGCGATGGGTTTTGTCCAGTTTTCCTGTTTCGATGTGCTCACTTACCCTTCTGCCATGTTTTGACTTGGCAAGAAAGCCCTCACCAGAAGAAGCCCCTTAATCTTGGAATTCTCAACCTCCAGTAATGTGAATCAAATAGGCCTTTGTTGTTTGTACTTCACCCAGTCTGCAATATTCTGTTACAGCAGCAGAAAACAGACTAGGACATGCAACAGGCACTGTATGACATTACCAGAGAGAATGCATTCCATACGTGGTGCTCTTGGCCACAGTTACCTCCACAACATTGGACGTACTGCCCATCGCTGCGTTCTTGAAAGCCTCTGCCTTCTGTATTTGTGGAAGTTATTCTTCACTGATTTGCCTTCTAAATCTTGCATTTGTGTCTGTCCAACCTCCTCTAGATCTGTCACCAGTAAAGCAACCATTACTTTGCTTATCTATTCAACAAATGGTTTTGAGCACCTCCTTGGTACCAGGCACTGTTCTAAGTACATAGGAAGCCACAGTGAACAGCAGCCTATTCCCCTAGACAACTGGAACTTCCATCATCATGGACATTTTTATGGGCATGCAGAGGAGACAGATAAAAACAAATAGATGTCCATTTAGGTATGTGAGAATTGCTACAGAGAATAGAAAGCAGGGGAAAGGGGTGGGAGGGCAGGAGCAGGGCAGCTAGGAGACTGCAACGTGGGGTCAAGGAAGGCCTCACTGAGATAATATTTGTGTAAAGTTGTCTAATTGTAGGGCTGGAGTGGTGGCTCAGAGGTTACAGTGCTTGCCTGGCATGCACAGGGATGCAGGTTCGAACCCCAGCACCACGGACACAGCAGTGTCAGAGCAATGAAAGCCACATGAAAAGCTAAGTAAAATTCTCTCTCTCTCTCTCTCTCTCTCTCACTGTCCCTCTCTGTTAAAAAAAAAAAAAAAA
>PVKS010015500.1:0-27456 GCA_004027875.1 Aplodontia rufa | reverse complement strand
GGCACTATTCAGAGCTAATTTCTCTTTAAGAATATGTGTATGGGGGGCTGGAGCGGTGGCTCAGAGGTTTTGGCGCTTGCCTGGCAAGCACGAGGACCCGGGTTCAAACCCCAGCACCACGTACACAACTAAGTGTTGGAGCAACAAAGGCCATGTGAAAAAAAAAACTAAATAAAGTTGTTTCTCTCTTTCTCTGTCTCTCTCACTGTCCCTCTCTCTTTAAAAAAAAAAAAAAAAGAATATGTGTATAGGGAAACCATATAGGGAATGATCAAAGATTAACAGCTGTGTCATATCCCAGTTCTTCCATTCGTTAGCAGTAGGTCTGTCTATACAATGGGGTAATGCTCAGATTAATGTTATAGAGATTAATAGCAACAGCACACACAAAGTGAGCAGGTGAGTGAATGAATTCACCAGCAAAAGATGTGCTTACTGCAGTTCTTGTCAAGGGAAGCACCCAACAGGTTTATACAGGCCCACTCTCATCATCAACCTTCAAGATGGTAGCAAGATGGCATCCCACAGTTCCAGGTTTGCATCTTGTCCCACCAACCCAGAGGATGAAAGAGAGTTTCTTTTCACAACAGGGACCAGAAAAGAGTCATTGGTTTTGATAGGACCACATCCCATTTTGGAACCTCCTTTCATGATGGAGGTGAATTTGCTCTACTCAAACCATAGGCACTGGAGCTGAAGGGGTGTTCCCTGAGGAAAATCCTGAGATGTGCAGGAAGAGGAACAAGAGAAAGGATGCCCTCCCTTTGACAGTGGCACCTAGTTTGTTGTCTTATATTGTGGTATCTAGCCTCACATTCAGAGCCTCTGAAAACAAGGACATCATCGTGGCTCCTGGAGGACCCAGGTCAATTCTGTGAATATGCACGCTTAATAAATGTTTGTTAACGTGAATTGATTCATTAAACCAGTCTAAACGAGTTCTTCTCTAGCACATTTTAAGTTCTGTGGTATCTTTTCCTCTTTTTATTATATAAAAAATACACAAATTCTCAAACACACATACTTTTTAAAAGAAAGAGAGAGAGAGAGAGACGCAATTTTTTTATTTTTTCATCTGGCCTTTGTTTCTCCAACCCTTAGTTGTGTATGTGGTGCTAGGGTTCAAGCTTGGGTCCTTGTACATGCCACACAAGCACCATAACCGCTGAGCAACCGCTCCAGCCCATCAAATGCACATACTTTGTAACACCTGAAAAGACATAAGATTCCAACAGCAGAAGCAAATAAACCATCTTCATCACTTACACCAACACTGACTTTCTCGCCTCTAAAATCCTTATTGCAACTGATTTTACACAGGTGAGGAAAAGAGCAAGCTTCTGTGGGGCTTTTCTATGCCACTTCATCTGGCTATTGTGTCTGTTCAGTAAATGTTGCATTTGCTGAAAATATGAGAGCATCCAACCCACAGTAGCCTCTCAGGAGGTCTCAGTGTGCAATCATCATCATTTTGATTTTACCACAGCGTAGAAACGTCCTTGGTCTTTCTTTGAATAATTTAATTTCAATCTCTATAACCTTTTTCAAGCCTCCCCCACTCCAATTCTCTACTCTCAAGGGTAGAATTCTCTCTTTCCTGGACACACAGCTGTCCAGTCTTATTTGTGGCTAAATATAGTATGTGACTGAGTGATGTATTAAGGTGACGGCTAGAAAAAAAAATTTTTTTTTCTTCCTTTGGTACCAGGGATTAAACCCAGAGGCACTTAATCACTGAGTCACATCCCTAGCACCTGTATTTTTTTTATTTTTTATTTATTTTTTTGAATCAGGATCTCCCAAAGTTGTTTAGGTCCTCACTAAGTTGCTAATAAGGCTGGCTTTGAACTTGTGATCCTCCTGCCTCAGCCTCCCAAGCTGCTGAAATTACACAAATAATCTTAAAGATGCCTGGGGTTTGACTTCAAATAATACAGCAAAGGGGGAGGGCATCTTTGGAGGATATAGACGATACCTTTTTACCATAAGAAGATAACTGTGGAGGCTGAGTGGTGGGCACACACAGATGTGGGGATGTATGATACTGCATTGACACCAAACTTACTTGTGTTTCAAAAATTCCTATTGGAAAATAAATTAAAAGGTGCCAGCCCCAGCTCTGTTCTCCTTTGTCCTTCTTACTGGCTGCAGAGGGGGCTGATGGGATCAATCTCAGCGCAAGTTGAGGATGGCACTAATCTGGGTCCCTGAATGTTTTCCTGGGGCTGAGATTGCCCACCCGCCTTGGAGATTTGCCCTGGAGAAAAAGACTTCCCCTATCTGAGGCTTTGTAACCTGGGAATCTCGTCGTTACAGTTGCTGTGTTCTCAGGGTAACTCTATTGCTTTTTTAATTTCCATTCTATTTCAAAACAGTCTCCTTTAACAGACAGTGTAATCTCACCTGCCATCACCAGCCCTTTACTTTTGTTTCTGGCTCTCTTATAGGTCAGCACAATGTTAGAAATCAATAAGTTTCGCAATGGTTACATTTTTGTTGTTGTTCTTGCTTTGGAGGTCAGGTTGAACCACAAGCTCCACAAATACCTACATCCACTAAAGTCAACCTTAAATGAAATTGCTCACAATACAGCTCACAGGCAAAGCCTCCACACAAATGTCACATCGTTTGAGTTTAGAGGTCAATTATTTAATGTAGCTATAGACAAACTTTTGACCGAGAAAGTATCAAATTATGGAAGCAACACTTAGGATGAAATGATAATGTTGAGAACATTTCAACTACAAAATAAAAGGTTAAAGAAATTTTCATTTTTTTCCAAAACATATAAAATACAGTTCTAAACTATCTTACAGGATGACTCTGACCTGCAGACACGCCTTTGTCTTTCTCTCTCCAAATCTAGAACAGCTCAACAGTGTTTTCAGGGCTTATGCGTTTCGTTGTGCTCAGAGGGCAATTTCCTCCATCCTGGTGGTCCCACTCTAGGTGCCCCCTTACACATTTACCCTGAGGCCTATGAGATCTGGCCATGGGCTGCACTGAACATGGAACATGGGGCAGGTGGACATAAAATAATTTTCTCAAAGAAGTTGTTAATCTTTGGCTTGGATTGCTAAAGAAGGTCACAGTCTCTTTGTCTATTGGTCCTTAGAAACAAGGTTGCTTCTCATGCTGTGCATTTAGGTGAGGTCTCCTGAAGGTCATGGGATAAACCTGACAGGTAGGCCCACAAAGAGGAAAACAAAAGTCGAATGCAAGTTAATGTTCATTATTAACTGAACCTACACAGAATGAGGAGTTTCAGGAAGCTGTACGCCAGCCTTCGCTCTATTTACCACCACCACAGACCACCAATAACAGGCGCTCCCACCCTCCAGCCCAGCCCACTGCACCATCCCCTCCCAGCTCCCACTCCAGGAGAACTCCTGTCTCTTCCAGACCACTTCCTAGGCTGTGGCTGCACAGGATGGGATTAGTGCAAGGAAGAACTGAGAAGATGGGATACTGCCATGTCACATGTAGACTGAGAGCAGCTGGGAGAAGAGTGGGAAGCAGACCTGGAGGCGTGGTAAGAAGCGGGCAAGAGCCAGTGCAGGCTGGGTTTGGAAGTTTGTAAAGAGGCTGAAGGTGTGAAGGTGTCGGAAGTTTGAAAAGAAGCCAAAGAAGGAAGGGATGTGAGAGACAGAGAGAGAGAGAGAGAGAGAGAGTGTCTATGGAGAGAAAGAAAGATGGAGCAGGGACAGAAGCTTTTAAGAAGTTGAATGGGGTTAGAATTTGACTTCTTGGTGTTTTTAGGAGAGCTTAATAAAGCTTTAAATTACTTTTCAATGACTTTTTTAAACATCAGACTGGCTCCAGCTTTAAGCTGGGTTCTATGACACAACAGCAGATATTTGGAGAAAGCACTAACCTGTCTGTATAGTTAGAGGTGACAGTCACTCAAATACTTCAACTTGCTCATCAACCATTTATCGAATGCCTACTCTACCATATGCACACTATGCTAGGCGCACATCTGATTTGAATCTAGTTGACCAAAACACATATTTCACCAAAATATTTCATCAAATGATCTATTTGGTCAAGAGAAAAAGAGCAGTCCCAAGAAAGTGTTGGGTTTTTGACTGTCATAAAGATCTCATGAATGGACAATGACATCACCATTTCAGTGGACTGGCGAGGAGAACTGAGAACCAAGGCACTGTTACTTGGAAACAGGTACACAGAGGGTACCTGTCTGCCCTTGGGATATCTGACATTTCTCAAGTCCAATAACACATACATCTCTTAATCACCTGCTACCTTGCTTTAAGCTCTCACAGGAAAAGGGCTTTAAGAAGGGCCTGTGGGCCTCTTCTGTACCATTTGATGGAATTCATCATAAACTCGGGAATGTGCTCCGTATTAAGCTGTTGGCTGGTGCTGGGGAAGGGATAGGGGTTCCAAGATGAAATGCAGTTCTCACCCTCCAGGGAGTAGTGCCTAAAGAAAGGGACCGACAGGTGACCTGCGCACACACGCAGGGCAAGACTATGGCTGCTGCAGAAAGGCATGTGGAGTTGGCAGGTAGGTCAGGCTACTGAAGCACAGAGGGCACCTGAGTGAATGTGGGCAGTGCAGGCATCAGAGCACAGGGGATATTTAACCAGAGGCCTGAATAACTAGTAGGAACTAGTCAAGCAAGAGGGCTCTGGGAGGGGTACGGGGAAGAACTTTCCAAGTAGGGGGAGCATGCAGTGCTTTTCTTACACCTCACACCTACCCGCTTGCCACAGTATTATCTCATGCTATAAATAAGCAGCAAACTCCAAAAGGTGACTTGCCCCAGGTCACTCATTTTGTAAGCAGTGAAGACATTTAAACATAGCCCCATACAAAGCATCTGCCTCTTTGCACAGCCTGGTCTCTGAAGAGTAATCTTTCACCTTTAGTGATGTCCCTTGTTCCTTGCACCCTGGCCTCAAGAACACCCAGGGTGGATCCAAGTGCCCCTTAATCATCCTGAGAAGGAATCCAAAGTAGTATAACTTCTAAGGATCATAGAAATTTAGATTCTCTTCTTCAAATATGTTTAGAAAAATTGCAGACCACCCCCACCCCCACCTAACACACACACACACAGTCACAGGGAATAGTAACACACCAAAGGCACTGCAGAAAATTAATGTTAACCTTGGCTTACATCATTGTCTGAAATGTAATTGACCATGGAAACCTTCAGCCTACCCTCCCCCAGCTTTTTTAGTAACAGTTGTATCCCTCTGAACTAGTACCCGAGAGAACACCTTAGGACATTCTGTATTCAGTCTTCTTGTACTGTTGAGAAGTCTGAAGTCCAAAGAGGTTGGGACCTGCCTTTGAGTACAAGACTCCTCTGCAAAGTGAGAATCCAATTCATCAGTCTTGCTTCCACATCAACACTCTTCTCTGGTAAATCTCCTTCCAGATCAACATGCTCTGATAAACCGCCCTTCAATGTGTCTGTTCCATACCTCTGATGCATAAACAGTACAAGCAGCACAGGAGTTGACAACCTTGCAATTGTCAACTTACAAATCACCCATTTAAAAAAAAAACACAAAGAAATCCCTAGGTGAGAGCTGAGATCGTGTATACAAACTTTGAGTATGTTTATATACACTATTAATCGCCTTGTGATGGTTTATACTAGTTACGCCAGCCTGGATGATATCAGCTGTTTATCTTCATTGCCATCCCACTGAAATAATAATACCAATAACAACTGCTAGCTCTCTCTTTGCTCTCAACGTGAAGGATAACATTTTTATATTGATGTACATTTCTAGTGTTTATCTTTATGCATTCATTTAAATGGAACCAAAGCTGAAGAAATCACTCGTTAACAAGATAATCAAAACCAAATCTCTGTGCCAAGTATTTCATGGATAGATCACATCCCACAATAACTAACTAAAAAAAAAAAAAATTCTTTGCTATGGAATTGGGCAAGAAACAACCAAAAAAAAAAAAATGGGGGTAGAGGGGTGGATATCTTTTGATTTTTGCAAAGATCCATAATAGCATTTGTTGTATTAGAATGTAAGTTGTTTGACTGAAAAAATGTAAAGGTAAAAAGAAAACATGTTTCAAGGACAGTGAATACCCAACTTTGAAGACTGTTTATAAATAGTAACATTATGAAAGGTCAATTGGGTTTTCTGTCTAATAAGTTAAATATTCAGTGCCTGTGCTCTGTATTTGTTACCGAAGTCTTCTTTATCAGTAGAGGGAGGCAAATGAAGCTCTGCAAATGTTTTAAACGTGCAACTTTGCTTATCTTTGTGTATTAATGATCCTCATGGCAGTTGTTATATTAACCTTATCACACAGGATAGCAAGAAAGGAGACCTATTGTGAAGGAAGGGGGAAAAACATTTCATTTAATCTCGGGGACCTTTTATTAACCCAGCAATTTTTTCTGATTGTCAACAGGGGAAAAATGAAAGTTAGGCTTTTACTAGGTTTTCTTAAAATCTCAAAGAGAACGAGACATTTGCAAATGGGTGATTCATTAAACACCATACAATGTGAAAAGGACACAGATTAGATTATAGACTAAACGCTCATTATGTGAGTTCTGGGTTTCAGAGGGTCCACTTACAGCTCTGACCAGGACACAGGAAGTAGCTCCTTCTGAGACAATCTCCTTCAGAGCTCTGCATCGCTCATTTATGGATATGACACTACAGGAAATCCCATTTGTCCCGGGTAAGACTTCTATTTTCTTCTTCATATGATATCTGTGTATACATGGAAGACATTCAAAGGCTCCATCTTTTAATTCCTTTCTAACTTTGACAACGATATGAAACCTGACCCTGAGACCCTTCTACCTTTTCTCTCGAGGTGCTTGAGAAAACACCTCAACTTTATGATTGAAATTAATATTTTCATTCAACTCCAAACGCTTGAGTTCAACACATATAGCAGGGTGAACATAAGCCCCTTCTGTTTTTTTTTTATTTATGCCAGGTAATATGCTTTTTCCTCTTTTTTTTTTTTTTTCATTATCCCTTTAATGCAGAGCAGGGCTACTGATTACAAAGAGGCAGTTTGACTCCAGCAATAGGTCTTCTTCACTAATCCTCACTGTCATGAAAATTCCAGCTGCTACAAGAATAAGAGGCTCAATCCATATTTGCCAGCTCTAATATGAAATCTGTCAGAGCCCAAATTAATGAGTTCCAAATTCCTTACATCACGATAACAGGTTAAGACTGGTCAATTAATTACATAAATCCTTCCCGATTCATTGTGCGTTTGCAGCCCAGATTGTGTCTTACATTACTCCATGACACAAGGCCTTTTGGCTCCTGTTGTTCCACAGAAAGGCCCCATTTAAGTGGAGGCTGACTGCCATGGCAAAATGTTAAATGTCACACGTTAAATTTGCACTTTTCTGTAATTGCTTTTGTTAAAAAAAAAAATTAAATGAAAGCACAGGGCTTCTAATACACTGCTGTGCAGACGACTGGGATTGTACTGAATGAATCCTAGGGAAGGCAAGCACCTGTTTTATCTCTAACAGTTTACATTGACTCCTCTGTAATCAATTATCTGTGAGTAATGGAACCCAAAATGCCTATATTTGTGACAATAAAATAAATAAATGTTTCCTAAGATCTGTAGCAACAAAAATACACATTTGAAAGATGCTTTTCATTATGAAAGGATTAAAATGGGCCCCTTTACATAACTTCCCTTGTCTGTCAGTAAAAGTATTAGATATATAAATAACTGTGGACCTAATCACTTGAAAAGGAAACCGTATTATGTAAGTGTGTGCATTACGCTTGTGTTAGGTCTTGCCTTTAAAAAGGATGTGCCTGATGGCTTTGCTATTTGGATTTGTAACTGCAAGGTTAAGAGAGGGCAGAATAAGTGAGGGCCCATAAGACCTCAAAATCATCCAGGCCAAAGTTTTTCCTCCTTGAAACGTCAAAATATGCTTGGAATCACAGCTAGAACTGTAACCTTCAGATTCCTAGTATAATCTCTCTTCACGCGGCTGCAAAATTGAGCTTTTCTGCAGTTAGATGCTCTGTACCGAGTGGAACCCGTTCGGGTTGTTTCCTGAATCATTTTACGAGCGGACAGATGATTCTCTGAGCACAAACTGAAACCTGCAAGGGCCGCCGGTTCTTCGCACTGGGGAAACACTTCAGACAGGTACATTTCAGACACAGCTAGCCAGGCTGTGGGTTCTCAAGCTGACCAAGCACGAGGTCCGCCGCACTGGCTCCGCAGCGCCGCCCTCTGTCCTCCAGAGGCCTTGCACCCAGTAGTCACCCAGCGAGCGTTTCTTTATTCTGGGGAGGGAAAAAAATCCAGCCCCGCTTCTCTGTGCGCGGTCCGGTGGAATGAGGGATGTGTATCTCTCTGCGCGCACACACACACACCACCCTCCCCCAGGGCCCTGGTGGCGCAACTGTCCCCTCCCTCTCCAAAGAAGAGTGGGCAGGTTAACCCGACGGTACGCCCGCCAGGAAGGTTTTAGGCTCCCGAGGGGCCTGCAGGAGACCGGGGTTGACGTGCGCAGTGCGTGTGTGGATGAAAACATTCAGTCCCGCAGGGTCCAGGGCGCCCACGGAACCCCAGGCCATAGCTGCACCCAGGCTGAGCGCCGTGGGTCTCTCGGGCGGGCTGCGCCAGCATCTGCAGAACAAAGACTCGGGTCCGGCCGCCAGCTGGGGAGCGCTGCCTCCCGGCGACCAGCGCCCACCCTGACCCAGCCACGGGGCGACGGACGCCCGCTCCACGAGCCAGGCTGCGGCCCGGAGACCCCTGCCACCCAAAACCCACCCAAGGCCCTTTTGCAATACTATTATTTTATCATTGCTGCTCTTTCTCAGAGTTGTCATTTTAACACGGGAAGGGGCCTCGCGGTGCCCACGCCTGAGGCAGGCGGGGCAGGGGCGCCGCGGGTCCGCGCCGTAAATCGCCGTCTTCTTGTGGTTGTTGTTCCCACTCACCACCCGCCGCCCCCCTCCACCGGCTGGTTTTTTTTTTCTTCTTCTTCTTTCCCCGCAGCGCAGTTGCTATGGGTTACCAGGGCGGTTGCCATGGGTTACCGGACCGAGGCCGGCTGGCTCGCTACCTGCCACCCAGTCGCGGGCGGCGACGGCGCAGCGGCCCGGGCGGGAGGCGGCGGGAGCGCGCGTGTGCGGGACGCGGCGCGGGGGAGTGCGCGAGCCGCGGAGGCGCCGCAGCCAACAGGCGGCCGAGGCTGCAGCGGCTCGAGCGCCACCGCCGGTGGGGTGGGGGGCAAAGCTATAAAGAAGGCCCAGAGCAAGAAACTAGCAAAAACACAGCCGCAAGTTATGCCCGCGCTGTGCCCCTTGCAGCAGAGACAGGCGGTGTGGGGTTTTGGAGGAATCTGCACTTCTCGTCGGGGGAGAAAGGGTATTTTCCTCTTTAGCATAAACCATTTGCATAGTGTTTTTAGACCAGAGTTTAAATTCAGCAGAAAAATTGTGGCTTTTTTTCCCCCTTCTCTTTTTCTCTGTATCTTTTGAAAAGAAGTCTGAATTTCAGAGAAAGAGAAAGGGTCATTAACTAAGAGAGTTTGTGCAGCTAAAATAAATTACTGCCCAATGCACTGTTCATAACCAGGATCTAGAAAAGTTCCAGCACGAGTGAAGAGCAATTGCGTCTGACTTAAAGGGACAATGGTGACTTGTTTGTAATGCGCATATGGCAAAGAACAACGCCAAAATCCTTTGTAAATATATCAAATTGTAAATAAATTGTTCTTATTTACATCCTAAATTTTTTAACTCCTCTCTGTTAAACCGTATGTTTCTTATGACCTTCATTTGCAAAGAAAATTGTATCTATGTTTTTAATGTCAAGTTGCAGTAACTAATTTCAGACAGCATTTTGTATTTGAAATTGTGTTTATATATAACAAAGTAAGAACGGGTCTCTATTCTAAAACAAGACCACAAAATTGTACTGAAATAAATCATTTCCTCTTGAAAAGATCCTGCATTGCATTTCAATATTAAGGAAGCAGACTATTTAGAAACAATAAGCTTTTGTTATTTTGGTCTTTAAATTTTAGAGGCCTTTCCTGAAAAGGGGTCTTCCTTTACAACTCAAATATTAAAAACCTTATTTGTACCACAATCGCTCAGTAATGATGAATTCTTAAGGCACCAAAACTCATAAACTGAGTTCAAAACAACATCCAATTTACTGTTAGATAAAATGGTAATTGTGTCTAAGCTAAATGAATTTAAATTCTTAACTGTCATATAAAAGAAATTTATTTTACTTTTCTATGCTGTGTAACACTTGTTTCTATTGAATTATTCAATAAAATCTGATGTAGGCTTGAAAAGCACTGACAAGATACCTAATATCTTAAGGCACAACTGCATCAAGATAAACATTTGTGCTGTTCCCTAATCATTTTTTTAGACTTGAAATTTTCACCAGAATTAAATCACTTTCTTCCAAGTAAGGCTATAAGAGAAGTCTTAAGTAACAGGTTGTTGCTTTTTATTGCTCACACTCTTATGTTAAATATAAAGCCAGCACTAAAACAAAAACATATAAGTTGGCTTTATAGGTGAACAGTTTACCCTTTCAGAATTAGCCAGGGAAATAGTTTTGCTCTATGTAAATTATAAACTATCCAGTACTACAATGATTGAAATTTGCCACATTAAAAATGATATTAAATAAACATCTATTGTATTTATAGTTACATAAGTAATTATTTTCTTGTCCTAAAGAAAGCTTTAAAAAAGTGCCAGAGAAAAATAAGATATAAACAAAGCATTGAGAGCTGAGGTTCATCTAAATATCTCAGCTGCAAGAAAGCAGTTTTAAGAAGCCAGTGCTTAGATATCAAAACAGCTGAACCAAGGCAAATATGTACAACTGATGCAATATTAAATTAAGTTTTACCGGTTCTTCATTAAAAAATTACTGGAAATTCAAAAACAGTGAAATTAGGTAGAATTCAGAAGAAATAAATTTTCTGTGTAAAATAAGTGATCCACCAAAGCTGATTTTTTCATGTTTAATGTGAAAAGGATGGTCTCATGACATTACATACCAAATATTAGGCATTACTTACTATTAATTTTGATGGCTATGTTACGTCAAAAAATAATATGACAATTGGTACATGCTTTTTCAAAAGTGCTGTAAGACAGAAATATTGTGAATTCAAATACATATTACTGATGAGCTGGGGATTGCTCTGAAAGGCCCAGATGACAAACTTTACGTTAGCAAAATAATCAGAGGGTGCTGAATCTTTTTCCCCCTGTATTAATGACTTAGATGGCAAAATAACAGGATCTAAGATACATTAAATCAAAACATTTATAAAAGTTTAATCATGTTTTAGACTAAACTTAAAAAAAGGAGAAATTAAAGAAATTATTCTACATCTAATTTTTTCCTATTGGTTCTTAGACACCACCCCACTTAGTCCTTTGAAAAAAGTAAAGACTTTGTAATAACAATAACTTTTTAAACTCATCGTTAAAATAAGAGGAAAAGGCCGCTTTTTTGTAGCCTTTGCAAACTTCCATATAGACTGGGTAACATTTAGTCAAAGCAACAAGTTATTCCTGTTATTTGAAAATATATTCTTGTTAGCTTCACATATCTATTTAGTACCATTAAATCAGGAGGAAACTTGGATAATTATCTCAAGAATATTCTGCCTTGTCTGAAATTTGAAGTTCAAAGTAGTTTATCTAAGACATTTTACCTTTGGACCACTAAGACAAGACATTTCATTAAAATTATACCAATCTTTCAGGTAGATGTCTAAAAAGAAAGCATTCTTAAGAAACGAATAACAAATTCTGAAGTTGATATCCTTCTACCAAATTATAGGATCACTTATTCAAAAAATTCAATTTATTAATTTTTACAAGATCCTTCTTCTGACTTAAAAATAAGTAATAAATAAGTAGCCACCACTGATAATGAAAGTTATCTAATAAGAAATTACACATTTGGTTAAAAAATAAACCACTAACCTATAATTCTAATTACATGATGATAATGAAAACAAACTATTTGTTTCCAGAAACTATTTGTTTAAGCTGACATTGAACAATGAAAATGTATTTCTGAATCTACATACTGCAAATACAAGTAAAATTACTAGCATTATTTCTGGTTTTTTTCTTAAGCTGTAAACATTATTTTAATGTTTCTATTCATAAGATAATATTTTCCATCTAAGTCTGAAATAGAACACTGGAAAGGTTAAATACTCTTTAAGTATTTCAATCAAACACCCAAAAGCAAAGTGTTTTGCCAGTGCAGGAGAGGTATCCACAAAATATGAGCCACATGTCTGGGAGAGGCAGTCTGATACTGTTAACTGTTCACGGTGGCTAACACATGAACTGTGTTTACGGGAACTATCCCACTGACATGGAAGGAATCTGGATTTTATATGCTCCCTATTTACCTATCTTTTAAAATTCAATACAACCAACCAGTTTTTTTTTTTAAACACAAATCATTTCATTTGAGGGCAGGATCTTGCTTACCAATAATATTTGGCAATAAAGGATAGTATGGCATTCACAGGCTTTTAGCTTTATACAGCAGCTTAGCTAAAATTAGACAACATAAAAATGCAGACCACTAATAAACAATCCACAGTCTTTAAGAATTTAAATACCTAATATCATGACAGTGAGCTTTAGGTAAGAATATATCATTAGCAAGCTTTCTTCTCTATGCCTGGACACAATGGCTATTCCTAAGATAGTAACATTAGAATTATTTTTCAGGATTCCTGCGGAGCTGTACTTATTTTACATCCATGTGAACTGCTGTCATCACTACTGTGTCCAAGCCCAGAGGATGAACTGGAAAAGAAGAGAGGGGGAAAATAATAAAAAGAGGAAATTGGTTTTCACAACACACTCAAAGCCTGAGTAACAGAGGAGAACTTTAATTATCTCCAGTCACAAAGAGAGACAGGAAATTTGGACTTTTAATTAGCCATTTGGAGTGCAGTTGGATATTTTTTTAGCTAGATAATTTAAACGCGAATAATTCAAGTCTGACTAAATGAAAGTCACATAATCAGAATGCAGATAATTGAATTTCTACTGCATTCATTAATTCAGTGTGGAGGTGTGTGTGAAGACTACTATGATGAGCTGTCACAGCTCAATAAAATCTCAGGCAATTAATTTTTTCATTATCTTAGTATTACATCAACAAAAAAGCAAAGTCTGTATATATCTATACACATGCATAGGTGCAGTATGTGTTATATAAATGCACATAAATTAAATCAAAATGCAAGGAAATACCTTTCTGAATCATAATCTACATCATTTTCTTTTTTTCCTTCTTCATCTTCTTCAGGGAAACGTCTGTTCATCAAGGCAAATTTGTGAATTGCTTCTTCCACCGAGTACTTGGTCTGCCCAGAAACACATGCCTCGATGTCCTCTAAGTTCAGATGACTCTGCAAGAAGAGGTGAAGGCTGCTATCTGAAAGCAAAAGTGCGTTCTGTAGGACTCTATGTAAAAGAAAGAAAGGGAAAAATAATCAGTAAACTGGGATGGACAGATACCAGGGAGGAAGGAGAAAAACCTTAGAAACACCCCAGAAGTCATTTCTCTACTGCAGTAAACTTTGCATCAATTATGAGTCCTTCCCATTAAAGGAAGGAAAGCATATGTTAACTTTTATTCAATTATTTGGAAATTTAGGTGAGTAAAAACATGAAGCTAATAGTTAAGAACATCTGTTAAAAGAATAACTTCAAGGACATTTCTTCAATTTAACCATCTGTTATGACCATGTGGATTAATTATGGAAATATTTTGCTTATATAGTCATAGGAATTTATTCTCCTTAAAGAAAATTTACAGCATGTTAATTCAGTCATCTTTATTGGGTAGGCTGTCATGAAACTCAAAAGTTTTAACTACAATTAAAAATTATGCAAGAAAGTCAATATATTTCATAGTATGTTCTACATTTTAAAACTTTACACATATTCTTATGTTCATAAGTACATGTTACAAGGGCTCACTTTTTTAATACCTAAGTTTGATTATATATTTCTCCAAAATCTTCAGTGGCACTGCACCTCTGTCTTGTAATGAGTAACCAAATAAAATTGATCTCATTCTCTTTTACCATTTATAACTAAACTATAATATTTTTGTGTTAAGTACATACAGATTTTCTCACATGAAAGATTAAAGTTTATAAAAACAGTACAGATTTCAACTAGTGTGCCAGAAGGCCATGGAGGATTAAAAACTACCCTGTCCAAATCTTAAATTCATATTGTTAGTAAATGTTTTTTCTGAAATGCACGTCTTAGAATAGAAAATCAAGTATACACTTAAACAAAAATTGTTTTTATCTCTTTAGCAAAGATTTTTTTAAAAAAAAAAGAGAAAGGGACAGAGAGAGAATCAATTTTATTTAGTTTTTCATGTGGCTTTCATTACTCCAACACTTTGTTGTGGGTGTGGTGCTGGGGTTCGAACCCGCATCCTCCCACATGCCAGGCAAGTGCCGCAACTGCTGAGCTACGTCTCCACCCCCTTTAGCAAAAATTTTGATGTATAATAATCTAGTCTCTTTTAATAGTTCAATTATGGTACAATAGGAGACACTAAAACCAGATACAGGAGATAAAACTAGAACACGAAAACCCAAATATAATTTTGCCTAACATGGGATTTTTCATATAGAGATCTATGAAAAATAGATCATATATTTCAGACCAAATGAACCTTACCTTATATTTTGCATGTTTAAACAAGTAATTAGAAAAATAAATCTCTCTGGTCATTAATATCAATTTAGTTAAACTCCAAGGTCATTAAAACACCAAGTCCTTTTTTTCAAAATAACACAATTATTTCTTCAAGAAGGCAAATGCCTACAAATGCACATATCAAAACTAAAATCTAGGGGCTGGAGAGGAGGCTTAGTGGTAGAGCACTTGCCTGGCACGCACGAGGACCCAGGTTCGATCCCCTGTACTACATATACAACTAAATGAAGGGAAAACAAAAACCAGATGAAAAAATAAAATTAATTCTCTTTCTCTCACTCCCTGAAATTTAAAAAAAAAACCCTAAAATCTAACCATCCCCTTTGCTTCAATAGGTTTATAAATGTAGTTGAGAAAGTACTCTTTACTGGTCTGCTAAAACAAAAAGTAAAACCTTTGTGCTTCTTAAGCAAGAAAATCTCAAGCAAAGAAGCTAAATACTTCCTCTTTCTGTGCCCTCTGCCCTGGGTTCTCCCAGATGACCACATCACAGGATAAAGATTCATTTACCAGATACAAGTAGCCAAGTAGTAAATCCCTTTTACTACTCTTCAAGATTTATTTCCTACATTCATAAATGTTTATCATTTTGTTTTAAATACTTCAAATTAAGAGAAGAGTTATATCGTAACAACCCAGTAATATGAACTTGGGACTCCCTGTGAAATTTGAGCGGAGCATTTCCTGTAGCCTCTTGTGGGTAGTTTCCTGCCAGCCACAGGACAAGTAACTGTTCATAGGATTGTGCTCACTGCTTTCTGTTGGAAATGTGTTTTATTTTCTTTATAAAATAATGGGTAATCTTTAAAATTGATTTTAGATGGTTTGAGGCATTACACCACAAAAGTAATGAGCACTAATGTCAATGATATTGGACACAAATTCATTTTAGCTTTATTTCATGTCTAAAGCAATTCTACTGAGCCTTGAACTGCTCACACGCTATTATTAACTTGCTAGTAACCTAACACATGGGTACAGAAAACAAAAGTGATCAGAGTCCAGGTTGATCAGGACCTCAAGGCTACTGTCCTTTTTTCTTGAGCTATAATTCAATTTCCAATTTTACTGTACTTTAGACTCATTATTTCCCAGTGTTTTCTGCACAATACTGCCACCTAGAGGACACCCAGTTAAAAATCGAAGGAGCTGGCAGCCGGGCTCAACATACTGAAGAGGGAAGGAGAGGAGGTGGGGGAAGGAACTCAGGCCAGAGTTTCAAAAACTGCTGTCTTGGAAGCACCATTTTTGCTTTTGGAACCTCTTCTGTTTCTCTGGCTAAAGTTATGCTGCCATGCTGCATGAGTGCACGTTTCAAATAAGCAAAACTATTTTTAATATATTTATGCTTTTTATTTTGCAGATTATAAATTTAAAAATGAAAAAATTTGGAAAGTGTTTCCCCGTCTGGTTCAGTGAGCATGACTGGTTGAGTAATATTTGCTTTGCCATCTATCGGAAAGTGTTATGACGGCCACCATCATATTAAATCCTATTTTTTCCTTCGTCATATTTGTGCCACTTTTCCACAAACAAATCTAATAGCAGAAAATCAGCATCAAACTCAATATAAAGAGTAGTCTGTAAAACAGTCAATAAAAATGTCATTGTTAGAAGGCTCCATAAATATATATGTATATCTATACACACACACACATATATATATTATTTTCAAGCCTTTATAAAAAGGCACAAAAAATAGCCTCTATAATTTCAAAGGAATTTCTGAAAATATATTTACAATGAGAGTCAAAAGTTATTCCTTTCTCCATAACTTTAACAAAACAAAGCTTGTTTTTTCCCTGAATTGGACACAGTTGAAAATCTGGTTTTCTTCAACATGATTTTATTAGGTGTATTAATATAGTGGTTCAGTTGGGAACAATATATGACTACGCAAAATGATCTGAACCTAACTATCCTGAATCTCCTGAACACAATACAGTGTTATCTATACACATCTGTACAGTACATGGAAAATTAACAACTTGCTATAGAAAGAAATTTAACTCAGCCTATTTACCTCTTAACATGAGAAAAAAACTTAAGAAAATGTTAAATTCTACAAATCTTCATTGGAGATATTCATGATCTGTGCTGTGGTGCCCTCTATTGAACACAAAGACTTATAAAATTTGTGTGCGTGTGTATGTGTGTGTGTGTGTGTGTGTATGAGAGAGAGAGAGAGGTGGGGGAACTAACTATAGTGTTTCAGTGGTGGTGGTCTATTTAAAAAACAAAAACAAAAAAATTCAAGAAACACCAAGCCATAATAATTGTAAGGTAAATGGAGTTATATTAATAGGAGCATTCAGTAAAGGGAAAAAGCCAGCTCCTATCCATGATATCAAATAAACCTAAAAAATTAGTATGAATTCCATTATTCATAGTTGGAGACTTACCAACAGAGTATACAATTTTAGTCTATAAACTTTCTTTTATCTGAAACTATAACAAGTGACTTGCAATTTATAATTAGGGGAAGGAATACAAAAGGAAGATTATAGGCAAGAGTAAAGAAAAAAAATTTTTTTTAAACTCCACAATCATGCTGGCCACTTTTTGCTAGCAGTTGAGACTCCTGCTAATTATAAAATTTCCAATTGTTAGAATTAATATAGTACCTCCACCTTTCCTATAATTTCCTTATCTAAAAAAATGAAATAATATTAAATTCCTAAGACTGTTGTAAGTACTGAGATGAAACACGTAAGATGCCAAACATGGAGTAAGTGTTCAATAAATTATATATTCTTATTTGGCACCTAACCAAAGCAACAATTTTCTAATTCCTCCATGAAGATAGCCTGAATTTGTGTTTTGCTGTTAGATATGTATTACTTCACAAATTACCTTAAAATGAAAGCATACATTTTATATTACACACACACATATGCAAAGAGACAATTTTGGTGTCAGTTTGAACACATATAGTACTTCTGGGTTCACAACTTCAAAACTTAACACAAAGACCAGATTTTTTAAATACATGCTAAAAGTTTGTAACTTTTAGCTTTTTTCACATTTTAATGCTGAGATTCCTGTGGGTAACCCTACTTACTGGGTAACCAACAACACCTTACACAGTATCAGGCTGGGGTAGGCACAGGGCTGAATTTGCCAGCACAGGCAGTGTCCCTAAGTGGGCGTGGATGGATGGAGGAAAGGAACTCCAGGGGCAAAGACAGGAAGGCTACTACGTGTGCACAATCTGAACAAAGAATGGAGAGCTGTGGGTCGGAATCTGAAGGACACAGAAAGAGGAGGCCACAGAGTTTAGGTCCGAAGCCAACCGAGTGGCATTAGACTCCTTGCCTCCTGCAGGTTCAAACACAGAGAAGCACTAGCTTCCATGCTTAACGTGAAACTAATTAGTCTGGGGACAAATATTCACCTACCATTGCAACACAAATAACATATGATTTGACTTCTAGATAATCCAGATCCAATTTTAATGAATCTAGTCATAGCCCTGATATGTCCGTTGTGCTTCCCCTGTTAGAATGTAAGCTTCGAGAACATGAGGATATGGGTCCATTCTGTGTGGGCCTCTATCCCTGGCACACAGCCTGGTACAAGATAGTTACTTAAGAAATATCTGTTGAATGAGGGATCACCACATGGTTTTCAGAGTCCTTTCTGAGCAACCATCTGAACAATATGATTACAATATGATTGTTAGCAAGGCTAACAATGCAGAGAACACATTGCCCTACTCTACGGAAAACCAAAGGAATTAAAAGACTCAAAAGAATTAAGTGACCTCCAAGGTTCTGTGGCTAAGAAAAAATCAGAAGTCATGATTTATGAGAGACCTAGAACCCAGCTCCTCGAGGTCCTAAACCAGTATACTTTCCATCATGACGTCTGCATCAAGGATAGCCAGCAAACAGCCAAACAAGGCGGTACGAAAAGGACCTGTCCAAGCAGTTCCACAGTGGCCAAAGGATATCCCCTGGGGTTACTGATTCTGGTAGATCAATGGCAGATGGAAAGGTTGTACTCAAAACAAAGACGTGATTCCTAGTCAAAAACACATGCCCTGGAGCTGGAACAGTGGTTCAGCAGTTACTGCACTTGCCTGGCATGTGTGAGGACGCAAGTTCAAACCCTAGCACCACGTACACAACGAAGTGTTGGAGGAATGAAGGTCATGTGGAAAACTGAATAACGATTGCTTCTCTCTTTCTCTCTCACTGTCCCCTCTTTCTTTAAAAGAAAAAAATGTCCTCTGCTTAACTAGTGACAAACACAAAGACACATACTGTGCTTTGCTCTCAAGTACGACTTCGCTACCAAGGACAAGCAGTTCCCCAGTGCTGGCCAGGATTTGGGGACCTCGCCGCCCCCTCCCAATTCTCCCTGGTGGTGGCCAGGCCACAGCTTCCCTGGGGCAGCATCTGGAGTGAAGGCCTCTCTGCAACTTAGGTTGCAGGGACCACATCTTAAGGCCATCAGCCACCTGGGCTCCGTAAAAATAACAATTAAAATCAGAGCTGTCCCCAAAGGGAAAAGGCAGGAAAAAAAACTTGACCAGCTCTTTGTCCTGTCACGCTTGTGACACCCACAACAATACCACAGTAATACTTCAAAGGCTTTAGCTCCGCTGATCAGCTCTCCTGGTTTCTTGTCTTCATATTTATTCCTCTGACTTCTCTTGCTTTCCCTGCCCTCCTTCAATTTATAAGCTTGAATCTTTCTGCATATTTCTATGACCCCTTCAGAGGAAAAGTACTACGTCAATCTAATAGAAATAAATATTAATATTCATGTGCATACTTAATACCCAGAGCCTTTATGAGTGAGCCATATGGGGAAACGGCAGTATATTATTTCAGGCTAGCTCTAGGGACCTATTTAGTGAACTCGAAAGGAGATGATTTCAGATTCTGAAGCCACTGAGAAACAGAATTAACTGTTCAGGAGACTGAACCTGCCATTAACTAGTCCATCCCACTTCCTTATCTATAAAATAGGAAGTTAGAAAATAAGCTTGCTACTTCATGTCTAAATGCACTGAAATAATTACCAATACTTAGGCATTATATGCCAGAGGCCACTGTGAGTGCTTTATGTTCATTAACCCAATTAATCCTCCCAATGACCTTATGAGGTAGGTTACCCCATTTTACAGATGAGAAAACACAGACACAGAGGAGGTAAAGATTTGCCCAAGCCCCCAGCTAGTAAGTGGCAGAACCAAAACTTGAATACAGGCAGCCTGATCTTAGAGTCTGTGTGCAAACCAGAAGGGACCAGCCTCCTATGGGATGGCTGATCTGGCATTCCAGTGAGTGAGTAGTGTGAATTCAGGTAGCTTTATGGAAGTACCCACTGTCACAGAGAAATCTACAGTTAACCCACTGAGACTATTCAAACACCACCAAACACCCCTTTGCAATCATTCCCTCTAATGGGAAAAATGAAGCCATCCCTTAGAAGAGCCCTGAAGGGTGTTAGCAGCCCATGGTAAGATGATTTTGGCCTGTTGATCCTAATTGCTGTCAATGAAGAGTTTTTAGGAAGTATCTTTTTTATAATAAGGCACATTTGTTTCTTGGAAAATTTTACTTTTGTCAGCTAAACTCCCAAGTAATTGGTATCTGCTTACATCTGAAGTGACCATATATTTATCCTCTGACTCAATTATCCATTGTTCCTTTGTAGAACTTAGTCCAATATGTACCATACAATGTGACCACAAGATGGTGCTGTAACACAGGAAATGAACGCAGCCCCTGCTGGCGAGCAGACCGGGCCTTTCCTAGACAGGAATGTCCTCCCCCCACAGGGCCAGGACTCCTATGGAGCCCTGGCTCATTTCTGTCCAGCCACCGAATTTCTGTACACTTACTTTCTGAGGAAATCTTCCAAACCCTGACGACGCTGATCAACATGTTGGCGATTGTTCATGTTGAAAAATAGATTTTTAGATGGAAGTTCTGGCAGTTGTCTTATGAGAAAGAAAAAAAAAATTTAATGACCAAATCAAGGTGACTTACTTTCAAAAATCCGTTAAAATAAAGGAAAATTATGCACAATAATTATCACATAGCTATTATATAATTATTGTATCATCATAAAAGTATGCAGAAATCAATTAACTTAAAGAATCTTTAAATATTTTGAGGGTCTTTCATGGTCAAAATTTATGAAAATTGGAGAAATCATGTCATAAAACTCAAATGCAGATACAGTAGCCTTGAAACAAACTGAAGCAATATATTACAATCAAGAAGCCAATAAAAACCCTTTGATCTTATATATATATATATATTTTTTTTTTTTTTAAGAGAGGACAATGAGGGTCTGGAGCGGTGGCTCAGTGGTTACAGCACTTGCCCAGCCATGTGCTAGTACATGAGTTCAAACCCCAGCACCATGTACACAACGAAGTCTCAGAGCAATGAAAGCCACATGAAAAACTAAATAAAATTGTTTCTCTTTGTCTCTCTCTTTCTGTCCCTCTTTAAAAAAAAAAAAGGAAAAAAAAGACAATGACAGAGAAAGAAAAAATTTTATTTAGATTTAGTTTTCCATGTCGCTTTTGTTGCTCCAACACTTTGTTGAGTACCTGGCTCCAGGGTTCGAACCTGTGTCTTTATGCATGCCAGGCAAGTGTCATAACCGCTGAGCCACCACTCCAGCTCCTTTATCTTATATATTTTAATGCATATCAATCTCTAAATACTGACTGTCATAATAAGTCTCAATATATTCTTTAAATCACTTACACCAACAGTGCATTACTTTGGAGTCTCTGCCTCAGCCACACAAATTCTCTATATCTTCTTCGTACACAGGATGTTTTCATTGTAAAACACATGCTGTTTGTCTGTACAGAAAAATAGAAAAACATGATCTTCACCTGAAGAAAAAAATGCTTTCCATATACTTGTAACTCAGTATGATCCCAATATTCATTCTAAGTAGGATGTAAACCACCAAAAATATGTCTATGACAGTTCTCTGAAATCTTGCATGTAACTCACCAACATCTCAGCCCTGGGGTCAGCCAGGATGGCACACGTGAGCAGTGCTGTCCCAGGGTGGGCATGGCCCAACCACATGAGTCCTGAAGGAGCCTCCTGATCACCTATGAGCATTACCATCAGGGATGAATCACAAAAAATAAATCCTAAAATGCCAACGACAGGGGCTGGAGCAGTGGCTCAGAGGTTACAGCGCTTGCCCAGCATGCGTGAATACGCGGGTTCAAACCCCAGCACCACATACACAACAAAGTCTTGGAACAACGAAAATCACATGAAAAACTAAATAAAATTGATTCTCTCTCCTCTCTCTCACTGTCCCTCTCTCTTTAAATTAAAAAAAAAATGCCAATGACCAGTAAGAACTCAGGACTGACCACTGTGTCCTAATAACACCCATGTAGCTGGAGGAGGAGCCATGGCCCTTCACAAGACATCACAGAGGTCTTTGTCTCCTCAACATGGCTGTCCCCAGGGATCACCCAAGTCACCAGGTATCCTGGAATCACTGCTTTACTGGAAGCAGCATTTCCCTCCCCTACTGGACCTGAGGGGCAGTGCGATCTGAGTCAGGAGGTGGTGTGTGGTGCGCACCCGCAGGACAGGCAGATCCATATTCCAGTCCTGGTTCTGCTACAGGGCAGGTCATTTTAACTTCGTTTCTCGAATGGAGAAACAGGGGTGGACTAGTACACACTTATTTCACAGAGTGGCTGTGAGGATCTACAAGAAGCACTTGACAAATGTTACCTAATAACATTATTATTAGTTACTGACCATTGCTTCCCTTGTAGCTATCCTGAAACAGACTTGGAAAAAGCCACTTACCGAGTCCCCATCCTAAGCCTTAATGCTTCTTCTTGGGGTAAACACAAGATGGGCAAATATTCTTTGCTGGGTAAAACTGACAAATACTGGTCTACTGGTTTCAAAAAAAATACCTCTATTCTCTATTTTTATTTGTATGAAACCCTATTTTGTAATCTTTACATGATCAAATGAGAAACATTTTTCCAATAAGATTTATATTATTTCAAAAGTTATTATTCTGTTTTCCTTGGGAGATCTAAGTGATTATGTGCATTAGTTCTCAAACTGTTCCGGTGAGATGTATGGCATAGTTCCTAATATTACTGAACTTTATGAAGTCCAGAAAACCTCAGGACACAGAAGTTGATTCACCTTCAAAGCAGCAGCTGGCACAAAACATGCTAGGAGTCTGCGGTACAATAACATTCTGTGGGTGGATTTGAGAGGACATCACCGTCTCGCTCTGATGTGCTCCCCAGGGACAAAGCCAGTAGGCTGTGTTACACAGAATTAGTGCCCTAATGAGGTCTGGGCAGATATCCTCTCAGTACCTTCTCCCCAGAGAATACCAGGCCACTGCGGTGCCTCCTGACACCTCCAGTACAGGTTGAGTCAACTTAAAATTCCCTTTCATTTCCCTACTCAGAGTCACTGAATGTTAGTAAACAAAGATGCACCTGAGACCTATACCAGAATAAGGTCTATCGATGAGCCCCTTCATTCAACAGACAGGTTCAGGAGAATATATATGGACTACACAGCTCCATTCATCTACTGGTTTAAAATTCCAAGTAAATGTCAGAATTTCAGGGTCTCCTGATATAATTTCCCTTGAGGTCAATTTAAGCAAGTTAATCACCAACTTCTCTCCCTGCAAAGCTCCATCAGTACAGCATCTACCAGAAGCCTTCTAGAACTCTCCAGCCCCCTCATCCACTTTGAATTGTACAATGGCCAGCTGCCTCTTCAGGATCAGACTATACTGAAATCACTGATGAAGTTCCTCTGAATCTATTTACCTGTTTCTGCTGTCCACCAAGCTAAACTTTATTCATAGTCAATTTATTAATATTTCAGAGAACTGCCAGAGTACCACCAAATAATATTTGAGGAGCCCCATAATTTCAGGCTTCAAAGAGAGATTTCTGAATTTGAGGAATGTTATTTATTAGCAAAGAAGAATCTACACTTTTTTTTTTTTTGAGAGAAACTCTTTTTATTTAGTTTTTCATGTGGCTTTCTTTGCTCCAAGACTTCGTTGTATACATGGTGCTAGGGTTTGAACTCGGGTCCTCATGCATGCCAGGAAACCACCGTAACCACTGAGCCATCGCTCCAGCCCCGGATTCTACACTTTCATTATCTACTGAGAATAGTTCAATTTCATGCTTCCCATAAAGTGGGTGATAAGGACTCACAAATTGTTTTAGAGGCAGTTAAAAGGCAGCTAAAGAATTTTTCTTTATTTCAAATGCTTATTCTCATATGCTCATAATTTTCCACCCCCATAGAACACATCTCTGGTATTAGCTTATGAATAAAACCAAAACAAAATAAAAATGTACACCATATCCTCACAAAGGCCTGCAATACAACCTCTAAAAAACAGGGAGTTCTAAGTTTTAATTTGGTTTATTTCCTAAGTAGGAGAATTTTTAAAGAAAAAAAGAAAAGAGAAAATTTTTATGGCTGGTATTTGGGTGTCCAATATACCAACATAGCTATTAGCCATGGTAAGATTAAATTTTATTTCACTTGTACTCTGCTGTCATAGATAAATTCTGAGCCAGTTCCCAGACTCTCAAGAGAAGAAGTCTGGACTAAATAAAATGGGAAAAGAGACTATCTTCCAGACCAACAGCCAATAAACCACAGCCCATGGACCCAGTCTAGCCTGCCACCTGTCTTTGCAAATAGTTTTATGGAACACAATTAGGCTTGTTCATTCCTGTACTGTCTGTGGCAGCTTCTGCCCTGGCTGCAACAGACACAGATAAAGCTGAAGGTATTTACTACTTGGCTTTCACAGGAAAACTTCGCTGAACCTTGATCAAAATGATCACAGGCGGCTACATACCACAAAAAATATTAAGGAGATTTTGATATGGCTTTATTTCTAGATAAGGCAAAAGTCATTTCTAATTGCTCACTTCTGATGTTAATTACTCAGAATCTAGACTAAAACAAATTAATTGCATATATTCATTTCCTACTTTCTGATTCTATGTATAAAATACTACACATCCTTTTCCCAGGAATTCTTTTTTAATTTTTTATTTATTTAGGTATTGGGGATTGAACTCAGGTGTGCTTAACCACTAAGCAACATTCCCCAGCCCTTTTTGTATTTTATTTTGAGACAAGGTCTTGCTAAGTTGCTGAGGCTTGCTTTGAACTTGCAATCCTCTTGCCTCAGCCTCCCAAGTTACTGATTACAGGCATGCACCACTGCTCCTGACTGCTTTTCCTGGGAATTCTGTATCCTCTCAAAACTTCAGATTTATCAGCCAATGTATTATTCAGAAACATTATAATAGGTCATAAAGAATGTCTAATGAGGTATAAATACTCTCAAGCCATGAAGCTTAGATGCATCACATCTTTACACATAAGGCAATAAACATTAAAATATTAATATTTTTTAAGAAGTATAATAAGGGGCTGGAGCAGTGGCTCGGTGGTTATGGTGCTTGCCCAGCATGCATGACAAGTATGTGAGTTCAAACCCCAGCACCAAGTACACAACTAAGTGTCTGAGCAACAAAAGCCACATGAAAAACTAAATAAAAATTGATTTTCTCTGTCTCTTTCTCACTGTCCCTCTCTTTAAAAACAACAAAAAAAGTACAATAGGGATGGAACTTGTTATTTTTTTAACTTTAGGAATCACCATAGTACTTCATTTAAGACACAAGCACTAGTCGTAACCATTCGAGTTTAATTCTTTGAATTATTAGAAAAGCTTTTATAAATTTCAATCCTCATCATACCAGAGCATCCCATAAATCCTATGCTCCGTTAACATTTCTGATTTCCACTGACTGCAGACTGCATACTTACATGGATGCATATCTCGTAGTCAATATATGAATGCCAAAAGTCCTCCTTCTGAATCCTAGGATCTCGGACCCAGACACTTACAAATTCCTGTAAGGGCATCACGAAGAAATGCGTTTCAGAATTGTAAGTAAGGCTGGCGAGAGCAGAGAGGAATGACTATACAAGAACAAAACTGAAAGAGAGTTAGGCAATGTATTTGTCATACTTAGAAAAAAAAAAAAACGAGAAGTAAAGCTAATGAATCAGGCACCACAAGCAAGTCCAGAAAACACTTAAGCCGCAAGTGGAATTTTTAAAATAATGCAAAATTGAGCTGGGTGCATTTATGGGTGGTGTTACAGGTTCACTGAAGACAAAGAAGAAGGTACACTCTAAAATTGACTTTTAATTTTTAACCCATTTTCGCGAATTTCAAACGTGGTCATTTAAATTAAATTGGAAACTACAGACTATGTATGGCAGATTGCTTTCTGGAACACAAACCAGGACAGGTGCAAAGTAAGCAATGAGATCCGAAACTACGTAGGCGACCCAGCCTTACGAGCAAACGCAGTGACAACTTCTAGTAAGAAGATGAGCACCCTCTCACACACAGCACTCTTGTATTCTTAAAATATATTTCCCACATATTAACTCAATTCATTTTCATATATATGTGCTCCACGTAGAAGTTAGAATTTTTTTTTAAAAAAAGGATTCACAGTGGATGTTTGCTCCTTTTTAATGATAACAAGAATAGGCAATAAGAGATGAAACTTAAAGCATTACTTTTTTAAAAATGTTCCTTACCAAGTTGAATTTTAAAATACGAAAACATGTATAGCAAAAAAAAATGTTTGGCATGAGAAATTTTAATGTATAACTTGTTCACGCAGCGATTATAAATTTGCTAACTGAATTTTATTAACTTTTTGTTAAGTTTGGGGCTTTAAGCCAACGCACAGGGGTCTCTGCCTGCTGTTTTAGGACATCCACAGGCAGGCCGAGAGGCCAAACCCAGGCGCTTTCCTCTTAGTCTACGCTTTGTACCACAGTAACCTGTCACTGCGTGTGGGTAAAACTCATTTCCCTATAGTACTTTTTTACTCGAGACAGAAGAGTAAGAAAGACCATGGGTCTTCTGGATAGAGCACCTCCGTTTAGTTATGCAGAAAGTAAAATAAGAGTTTTCAATACAGAGGGCTTTTTTTTTTAATAGAGTGACTGTGAGAGAGAGAAAGAGAATCAATTTTTATTTAGTTTTTCATGTGACTTGTGTTACTCGGACATTTCGTTGTGTACCTGGTGCTGGGGTTTGAACCCGCATACCATACCTGCATGCCAGGCAAGTGCCGTAACCTCTGAGCCACTGCTCCAGCCCCAGAGAGCATTTTTTTCCTGTTTATAGCATTTTTTTATTTATTAGATGAATATGGAGTTACAATTGAGGGGAAAACATTATCAAACATTCAAGAACAAATGTATATACACTGGGGCTGGAGCAGTGGCTCAGCGGATTCGGCGCTTGCCTGGCAAGCACGAGGAACTGGGTTCAAACCCCAGCACCACGTACACAACTGAGTGTTGGAGCAACTAAGGCCATGTGAAAAACTAAATAAAGTTGTTTTAAAAAAAAATGTATATATACTTAGTTATCCAAGGCTAATGCCATGTCATGGATGTCCAGCTTGGGTTTCCCATGTTGCTGTTTCCCCCAGAAGAACCCCTGAGTTAAATGGATATCTCGTGGAGGACAGAGATCTCCTTTCTGAGATGATTCCCCCATATTCCCACCCTCCAGTCTCCTAGATATTCTTCCTAAGCCCTCCCCCCAA